>VZTV01083205.1:0-40745 GCA_013400875.1 Anhinga rufa | reverse complement strand
TATCGCAACAGGCCCTGCTAAAATGCTCAGTAACTGGTGTAGGACCCAGCTGCTTCCTGGACAGGCTCATACCCCAGGCATGTAGGGAAGAGGGGTAAGTCGCCTGCCACGTGCAGGAGGCTCCTGCAGAGGAGCTGAATGTGTCCCTGTGCGTGGTGGCAGCACCCACACCTACACGTAGCAGCCCAGGTGCATTCATATTCCTGATGAGAACAGGCTGGAAATCGGTGTTTGCTGCTCCTCGGGAGGCTTCCTCTGGTTCGGGGGTTGCAGCACTGGCCACCTCTTCCAGCAGGGAAGGGTATCAGCTGCTGACACCGCAGTCTGGCATGGCCCATGGAGGCTACAGCTCCCTCCCAGCACCACCCAGCACCCTGCAGGCTTACTCCCCCCCAGCACAGTCCAGCAGTGCTCATGAGTTTAGCTCAGAGGCGACTTTGCCTGTCACTTAGGCTTACTAGTGCAGCTCAGCACCGTGCGGGCAGGGTTCGGCACTCCCAGCCCTGAGCTGGTTCCCAGCTATCACACGCATCACACCTCAGTTCATAAACCCTGCCCGAGCTAAAAACAGCGCTGACCTGAGACCTCCTGCCCTGGTACACACTGCTTCTCTCCGCACTCCTGGTCAGGCCAGCTGGGGCTTAGCAGGAGGGAAAATCTAAAAGAAAGGGGTCCAGCAGAAGAGCCGAGCACTGGGACATGCACAAGGAAGCAAACAAGCACTGAGCACTGCAAAAAGATGCTGGCTCAGCACAGTGCGAGGCCACCTGAAGAGCGAGGGAACAGGGGCGGCTGGGGAAGGCGAGGAGCCTGGGGGTGCCAGGAGTGCTGGAGGGCACAGCGCCCAGAAAAGAGGCCCAACAGAGCGGCAAATATTGTCTGTGGGCCTTGGTACAATTCAGAAAGCAGAGAAGAGGGGAGGGAGTCTTACCAAGCAATGCCTGCAGCAGCAAATGGCAACACGGACCAGGTGAGGACAGGATTCTCCTGCACCCCGGTGGCTCCCGGTGTGCCCACAGGCGAGCCCGGGGCCACGGTTACAGCTACGGACAGACCCGAGCTTCGTGCCTGCGTTGGGATGTTGGGGACAGCATGTCCCAGACAAATAACCCGTGGGGTTTCTCCCTGACTTGTCCCGGGGAAAAACCCCACGGTGGTGGATGAAGCTGCTGAGGTGGTTTTGTGTTTCATGTGGTTACACTTGTCTTAAGAAACTGCGTGCATGTGCTGTCTGGTGACCTTCAGCGATCGGCACAGGAGCCGCTTTACGAACAGGCTCGGCTGCGTCCCACCAGAAAGCGGGTGTTAATGCTCTGTAGCTGGACGTGCCTCTGGGGAGCTATCACAGGCCTGGTCGGCGTGCAAAGCTGCCCCTCTTCGCAGCATCAAGGCAGATGGGCTGCCTCAAGTGCCCAGGCAGCAGTCCCGTGGCGGAGTCACCACACGTGGTATCGCACCCCTATGTTTGCAGAGCCAAGCGGTCACATAAATGCTCAATACAGGAGGGAAGGTGGGTCCCGCGGGAGGAAGGTGCTGCTGGGATGAAGGCTGAGCAAGGACCACCAGTGCTGGGGTGGGCATCATCCGCCCTCCTGCTGGGACACCCGGAGCCGGCTGAGTGCTCACAGCCACTGCAGGGTGCACTGAGAACGCTGGGTGCCAAACACGACCAGGCCATGGCAAACCAGCACTCCTGGCCTCCTGGGGTGCCTACACGGCTTTGAAGTCCCCGAATCCGTGCTCAAATTTGCTGTGTATAAAGAAGATACAATACCCCATCTCCCTCTTAAGGGCATCGGGAAATAAATTCATTAGTGTTTATAAAGAACTAAGAAACTCTGATTAGAGAGCCATGGAAAAAGCCCACAAGGGAAATGAATAATTCGGTGCGCAGCGCTGTGCTGGGAAGGCACGCGGTAAATAATGCATGGGCTGCGCGTGGCACCGGGAGATAAAAGGCTCGGGAGCAGCTCCAGCACCACGTGCCGAGTGCGGCAGAGGTCCAGGGAGGGCAAAACTTCTTCTCAGCTGGGGTAATGAATGACCACCTTGTAGCGCTGGGACACGAGGGGTATTTTGGGGGTTTGGGGAGCCAGCTTTGCACTTTCTGTGTTCCTTCGGTGCCAGCTGGCTGGGGAGCGGGCAGCAGCCTGTGCCAGGCAGGGCGCAGCAGCACAACAGGCTCCTTGCTGAGGCCCCAGTCCCCTGCGTTTAGCCCTCCTGCTTGTGCGGAACTGGGCAATCCCTTTGAGGAGACGCACAGATGTCCTCGTGCCAGAGTGTGAGCAGGAGCAATCACATCAAGGGGTTGCCCAACCGGCTCTGAAACAGGGCTGGGGGTTTCGATTCCCGGCGCCGGCGGTGACTCTGGGGGCAGTGGGTGGCTGTGCAAGTTTAATCAAGGCAGTAACTGGAAACCATCTAAAAGCAGTTTAGTGGGGTAAATCCTGCCCTGTCCCGAGCACCTTGGGGTGCAGGGAGGATGCATGCGCTTGGCTGTGCATGCACGTACACGTTCGCGCATGTTGCTTAGGAGGTGTATGCGGTGTGACCTGATAAACAGAAACAAGCAATTTGGCTGGGGACAGGAGGTGGCTTTCTTGAGAGCATCCCCTAAAACCTCTCCCACAGGGCCTGGAGGAGATTTCGACACAGTGGAAGCCTCAGCCCTGCTCCGTCTGAGCCCTCCTGACTCTGGCACAGGCTCTCTAGCACCGCTGCAGCCTGCCTGGCTGGTCCTCCAGGAAAAACCCAGCACTTTTAATAGGCGATGAGGCATCTCCAATAATTCCAGCAGATGCTGCCATTTAATGCGGGTTGGCACATAACTTTATAATTGGACCATATTGCTCCAATTACAATTTAGCCGATAGTCCTCTTGGGCTTGTCTTTTATTTGCCTTTCATTGCCAAGCACGGGAGGGAGGGGAGGTGGGAGAGCACTGGGGATGCATGTGCCTCCAACCTCCCCCTCTGCCACTGCCATGTCTCTTCGTGCAGCCTTCCCAGTTCCTCTCCTCCCCTGGGCCAGGGCTGTCGCCGGGCCAGAGCTGAGCCCCACGCGTTGCTTTGCAGGGAGCAGCTCGCCCCAGAGGCCTCAAAACATCACAGGCTGGCACGGGAGAGTGTTTTACAAACCTCTAAAAAGGCAGCTTTTCTCCCCTCGGCAGGGAGCTGGATGGAGAAATCCTGGTCAAGCCGCAGTGGGCGTCATCTTTGCCCCGGGAAGGACTGACAACCTAGACCACGCAAGACCGGAGGGGTCCCTCGCCAAAAGCTTGCTGGGTGGGTGGCCCCCAACTGGTCCCCATTGCTTTGGCTCCTGAAAAGCCTTTCCCTAACAGAAACCGCCTGTTGCAAGGCAGCATCAGAGGCAAAGCCGTGCCAGCCCCGGCAGCAGCCAAGCACAAGTGTCTCCCACCCGGTCCCGGGGGTGCCCGCTGCTGGCGGCAGCCCCCCTTGCACCCCACGGAGCATCACGCCTCCTGGGGAGCCGGCCCAGCAGCGCTCCTCCTCCCGCCCTGTGTGAAGAGCAGTCCCGGCTCAATTCCCTGCTTGCAGAGGGGTAAATGGGGAGTTACTCTACTTGACGGTGATTGAGTTAGGTTGGCATCAAGCTGGTGTGCTGGAGTATCAGGTATATTGAAATTTCTGGGAGCCACTGCAGAGTAATTGGAGCCAACGCGCCGCTTCCATTTTTCAAACCCGAGAGCCATGAAGGAAAGATTTTTCATTTGGAGGGTTAGTCTCCATTCTGGCTCTGACAGCTGCCTGCATCTATATTCAAAGCTCAGGAAAACTTTTTTTTGGACTCTGTGTGGCCTTGGTAAATGACACGTTGTGCAGGTGAAGCTGGTGACGGGTTACCCCCCAGGGAAAACATAAACGCAGGGGGGGGCCAGAGCCTGCAGCCATATGAAGCGGTGTCAGCGAAGTGAGGCTCCGTCAGGGACTGCCCTGGGACAGGCGGCTGCCCGGCGAGGGCAGGACTGGCCCAAGCTCTGCCCCAGCTGGGCTCTGCTAAGTGGCCCTGGGCTCTGCTAGCAGCCCCGCGTAGCTGCCCAGTCTCCCCAGCCGGCCTTCGGAGCCCCGTTAAGCCATAAAACTGTCAGCAGGGCTCCTCCAGACCCTATTAAAAGGCTATTCCCAGGCAAGCTACTTTGGGAATGTTAAGCACTGGCTATAAATGTCTTTTGGTTACTTAAGGGGAAAACCTTGGGGCGACCTCTGTAAGGGATATACCCTCTCTGCACCTAAACCCCAGATTTCAAGAAACATGAACCTTCATTTAAACCACACCAGTAGTCCATTAAATCAAGTATCTGCTTGATTAAGGATGCACAAAGAGCTTGAGCTCTGCCCTCCATCATCCGCTGCCCATTTGCATCTTGCAAATGGTCCAAAGACCTGCCAGGAGGCTGGGCTTTATGGCATGGGTGCTCTAGTTTCATTTGTTAGGGTGGGCTTGGCAAAAAAAAATATAAAAAAATAAAACAAAACCAAATCCCCAAAACCAGTTACTGTGGGCCTGCAATTCTCCCCCTGTGTACGAAGTGTGAGGCAAACCTCACTGTGCATGTGTGAGCCTGGGGCAGCAGAGTCCTGCCTGCGGGGACCTGGAGCTGTCACCGTGAGCACGTGGAATTCACTTGCTCAAAAAACCCTACAGCAAAAAACATCAGCTCTTAAGACCCCGGAGACGCAGCAAGAACTCAGAAAGATCTCTTGATAGCAGCCGTGAGAAAGCCCCACATCAGCAATACCACCGACCTGAGAATTACAGGGCAGCAGAGACCTCAGCGACGTGCCGGCCCCACCTACAGCTGAACCAGGGGACACCTCCCTCCTGTGAGGTCACCCCAAAACCACAGCGCATGGGAAACCTGCACCCCCCACCTCGAAAGCTCCCCCAGTAGCAGCTCCTCTTTCTGGACCCCAAATACCTGGGTAGTTGTTGCGCATTTCTAAATCTATCGATTTACAGAACTCTCCTGTTTTAGCCCTCCTCGCCGGCTGGAGGACGTTCCCAATGCCGGCAACCCTCGGCTAGCATCACCCGGATGGGCTGCGTGGTCCCACCTGGATAAAATGCCCGAGCGTAGCCGATGCAAAAGGAAGAATCCATTTTCCTGCAATCGTTTACAGTAATCCTTAAAGCAAGCAGGTTCAAGCCGAGCATCAGCCTTCTAATCGACAGGCTCCGGTGAGGCTCGGGAAGCGAGGAGCCGCCGCGCTCCCCCAGTGCAGGCGGCGCTTTCGTCCCAGTCAGCACTTCCAGCGTGGCTTCCCTGAGCGATTGCACATGAGGGCTTTGAAACAGACTTCGCGGAAAAACCCGTGCCAAGAAAATTCCTTCCCCTGGCTTTTTGCAGCAAGCAACCTCCGATAGGGATCGCTGAGAATAAAGTCACTTCATTTACAAACCGGAGAGCCAAATCTGATAGACATCAAAATTTGAGGTAAGTCAAGGAGCGATGGAGCGCTGCCAGTTCCCCAAATGAATATTCATGGCAAAGATTCGCCCAGCTCCAAGCTGAAGAGAAACCGGCAGCGGAAAGGCTGCCCCTGGGAAGGGGAAGGAGAGGGATCAGGCTTATTTCATCATTTTTATTGAGTGCAATTTTCTCTTTAGTACAATATTCTCTGAAAGTTACTGTTACAAACTCCGACAATTTCAACACAATCAACAAACTGGGGAAAGGGGGTGGGGAGGAGGGCAAAAAAAATTACAAGGGGTGAAATCTTTTACAGACATCTCACTGGTTATGTACAGGACAGGGTACGGCCGGCTGGCACAGGGAACGCCGCGGCTCGGGGGGAACGGGGCTCCCGGGGCGCTGCGGAGACCTCCCGGCTCATCATCTCGTGGGTGGCGGGGGGAGCAGTCCCTGGGGAGCGGTGGCAATCCCCTCGCTGTCGCTGCTGCCCGGCTGCCATGCTGGACTCACACCCCTGCAAGGCAAGAGGGGGGGAAACAAGAAGAGGGTGAGAATAAGCACTTCCCATGCTCAGAGAGGCAGCACCTCCCAAAAACGCAGGCTGCTCCTCCGAGCCCCCCCGCAGCCCCCTGCCCTGCGGCCGGCAGGGACTGCACCCCCCGACATCCAAAGCCTTCTTCCAGCAGACGCAGCCTCTCAAAAAAAAAAAAACCACAAAAAGCAGTGATTAATTAATATGCTGTCAGAAAAGTGACAATTTCACTGAAAGCTCTCAATTTTTCCTCAGGGGAAAAAAAAAGGAATGGAAGAGACGTGTTTCTTTGTGAAGCCAAGATGCTTCGAGGAGCGGAGGCTGAGACTTGATTGTGGGGGCGGGAGGGTTACCGTGTCCCCCAGCCGCTTTTTTCCCCCCTTCCGCTGCAATATGAGCACCCTAAAGCAGGAGCAAACCACCAAGCACCAAGAAACCACTCTTTCCAAAATAACAAAACCCCACCCATTCTCTCCACTGCTGGGCTAAAGCAGAAGGTCTCCAAACCAGAGCAGCAGCCCCAGGAGCACCTCCTTCTCACCCTGCAACCAAGAAGTGCCACGCAGCAGCAAAATCCCATTATTTAGTCGCTTCAGAGAGGCAAAGATGCTTTTAATATACAATTGCACCTTGGAAACATAAAGGCACCACATTAAATAACAAAGCAATTGACCACTGCGTCCCTTTGCTGGGCGACCGATAACTGGGGCTTGCTGGCATAATTATTGCCGGGCGTCTCTGTGCCTCTCCGAACATACCCATGATTCAATAAAAAACTCCAGCTGTGTCTGACATTTTGCTCCTATTAAAATTCATCATTCTGCCGAGTGAAAATAATTTTTTTAGCAAACCCAGGTAGTAATGAAACTTTTATTTAGTAATTTGGTGTTTGGCAGAAAAAGGGACTTGGGAGAAAGGGTAAGAGAAATTGAGATTATCTTAAAAAAAAATAAAAATAAGAGCTTTGGCTGAGGGAAGAGATATCGCTGTGTATTTCTTATGCACCGGGGTCCATTTTCAGTGCCACACTCGGAGATTCAGTCTCACGGCTCCCATTAACATTAATGGGAGCAGAACAGCTGGAAAAAAGCGACAACAGAAATACAAATGTTTTACAAAAGGCAGCAGATGCAGGGCACGGCAGACGATGTGCTGAGCCGGGCGGGTCCCCAGGGACCGGTGTAAATCGGGGTGGTTGCACCCAAGTCAGTGGGGTGACAGTGATTTATATCGGCTGCAGGTTTGGCCACATCAAAGCTGAAGCTGAGTGATGGCTCCAGCCCCAGGTGCTGCTCCAGCTCCGCCACCACCTTCCCCCACGGCCTTTCCCAGCTCATTTAGCCGCAGCCACCCAACCCGCCTGGCAGCAGTGGAGCCAGGGAAAGCTTTGGGGTTTCATATTATCCTGGGGAGCCTGCGCCTTCCCCGGGGTGGCGGCTGCGCTCCCACAGCAGCTGCAGCCCTTCCCTTTGTCCTGGCAAAAATGATCCGGGGGCAGCTACGGGTGATTTGGGCCAATCCCAAGGGATCGATCCCGAAGGACCTGATGGTCACGAGCAGCCAGGGGAGGGGGCAGCACGGCCAAGCATGCCCCAGGTACACAGCCACTGAATCACCGCCCTGTGCTCGAGCGTGGGAGCCCCTGGAAAGCAGCGCGGCGCGGAGGGCTTTGATCTCAGCCTGTAAGTGCTGGCGTGACACAAACAGCAATAAAAGGGCCACGTTTGTGAGATGAGAAGGCATCCTGCAAGGGAAGGTGTTACCAGCATCAGCATGGCTGTAGGGGAGCGAACGGTGCGGCTGGGATACAGGCAGCGTGCTGGCCCCGGAGCGTTCTCCCTTTCCGTGCCCGTGGGAATGGGGCAGTTGGGGCAGAATCGCAAATACCCAAAACGATCAGAGGATGGACTGCACTGCAAACCCAGCTGCTATTCCTGAGCGTTGGCATGGAAAAAGGGAGCTGGAGGCATGCAAAGAGCGGCCCCCAGCTCGGGGAGCGCCCCGAAGCCATCGCCGTATCACTAAGCACTCCTGCAAGCCCTCCCCAGGCACCAGCCCTGCTACCGCCCTCAGCCACCCCTTTCGCAAAGCGGAGCTGCACCTCGCAGCCGTTCCCCTGGGGCATCGGGGCAGGAGCCTCCCAGCGCCCCATCCCCATCCGGGGCCAGGACGCAGTGCTGCTGCCCAGGCACTAACCCCAGCCAAAAGACCGGAGCCCGAGTCCCAGACCACTGGCAGCCTCCGGCTGTGGACACCTCCCCAAAATATTTGTGCTCAGGAATCTGAAGAGTTCATCCAAAACGTGGCAAGCAATCTGATGCGCGCACGTTTTGCGGTCGCCTGCCCGCAGAAGCCCCCGCAAGGCTCCAGTTCACGTTTCCAACGCAAGGCTCACCTTGCTCCTTAGACAACACTTGGCATGGTCTGCGCCTCCTGCTGTCAGTCCCGCTCGGCGCTAATTAGCATTGATAATTGCACTGATGGCGACCATAATGTCCCTGCCCTTTCTCCCCACCTTCACGCAAGGGTTCAATTGCATAATGAGACCTCTGAGGATACTCATGGAGAGAGGAGCGGGTTCACCCCCACCACGTTGTCAGCTCCTGGACAACGTGCAGGGATGGGAGCGCAGAGAAGGGAAAGCCACAGGCCAGGCCGGCGGATGGGGAAAGCTGCCGAGCCTTGTTTACTTGGGGCACGAAGAAAAGTTTGCTCCAATTAATTTTTTTAAGTGGATAGGCATTAATCCCCCTAACACTTATCTAGAATTAACGCAGCCTTAAGTAGATTTTTGCCTAATCCACTTCCACGCTGCCCTGAAAGGGCGCGTCTGTTTTGGGAACTAGCAGAGTTCAGCTAATCCACTTAAAATTCAGGTGGCTGGTTTGTTCAGATTAACCTCCTCCAGCGCTTCCCTCCAGAGACCGGCCAGGAGCCCTCAGCACCATCCTGCCTCTGCCACCAGCGGCGCCACCCCATCCACAGTCATCTCTCCTAGCAATGGCGCTGGTTTCTCCTCCACTGGCTGTGTTATGGAGCGCTTGGGCCCAGCGATGTCCCTAAAACAGCCACTCCAGCAGAGCCACGCGGTGGCCGAAGGACAGCCAGGGGCTTCACAGCGTTTTTAAATGCTGATGGCCAGAGAGGAGGAGAGCAGAAGCAGCAGAGATGCCCAGACACAGACAGCGAGGGAGTGGGTAGCTCTGCCCAGGCTGGAGGGATGCTCACAATGCTGCTCCGTGAAGGATGGCCAGCCAAAGCCCCGTGGTACAGGCGGCCCCAGAGCAGCTCTGACAACCCAGAAAGGCCCAGGTGAAGGCCAGATGCGTTCCCCTCCCCAGCACAGATCTGCTTCCCTGATGCACACCAAGAGACCAGATTTAACGCCATGGATGCTTACAGTCCCCAGTGACACATGCCTGCTTCTCATCTCACATCTTGTCCCACCGAGCACAGCAGAGAAGGTCCTCTCCTGACTGGAGCAGCCGTGTCTGCTCCTTTCTCCGTGCCAAGCCTTGGGATGACAATGCAGCCCATCAGGGTCCAACGACAGACAGACACGTGCCAGCAGACCTCCCCCGAGATGCGGACTCAGAGCCAAAACCCGAGGGCATCAAAAATGGGAGAGCAAAACAGAACAGCAGCCCTCACGCCTCCAAGAGACAGGTTTTGGAAGAGGCCGGGTTCAGCTGGGACAGGCACAGCCAGTCCCCCATGACAGGGGGGTTGGACCCCCCTGGAACTTTAAAGGTCCCTTCCAACCCAAACCAGTTCTGTGAAAAACATAAGCCAAAACGGGAGCAGCGGGGAAACCACTGATGGGGTGAAACACCTCATGACGAGAGTCCCGTCGGTGGGGACTTCGCCTCTCCTCTGTCATTGCTTGGGAAGTTTCTGGCTCTTCCAAAATCGAGAGGAACCTCACTGGGAACCGCTGGAGAAGGTCTCTTTCAGGGCCCTTGAAAACAATTTGGAGGGCACCCAAGTTGTAATTAGACCAGCATCCATCCTTGGCAGGATCGTTCATACAAGAGCCACCAAAGCAGATGGTGACACGGGCATCAAATAACCCTCTGCGGCTCCTCGAGCAGCGGGGACGTCACGGGAGCAGGAGACACACAGCACCTGGACGCGTGCACAAGCTGGATGTGAAACCCTGGCCCCAACTGCCCGCCTTTCCATCCGCGGTTTAACGAGGACGGGTGGCCTTGGAGCTACGGTACATTCTGAGAGCTTGAAAATCTGCCCCAGGGTTTGTAAATCCATTCCTCATCTTAGAAACCCATTGATCCTTTTTTTTTTTTAAAGTCAAATTCAATGTTTAAGAGTAATGATTTCCAAGTGAACATAGAGTGCCTCAAATATATCAGCAGCTTTTATGGATCAGAGACAAAAGCCTTAATCTAGACCCTAACAAACATAAACGTGTCTGTCGCCATCGCAAAACAACAGCACTTGTGGCAGTGCAAAAAAACCCTTCATCAGCGACGGCCAATGATTTATCCCACGCCATGGGCCAGCTGTGATGCTCCCCTGGCTCCCACAGGGACGTCCTCGGCCGACAGGCAGGGATGCGGCAGCTTTATTGATGAGGCCTCTGCAAATCAACCCCAGCAGAACCCTTCCCTCCCTCCGAATCAAACACCCCAGAGCGGCATCCTCCACACCGGCTCCTTGCGAAGATGCCATCGCCCTGCAAAGGAGTGGAAATCAGAAGCGAAGATCCCACGGGGCTCAGGCTGGAGTACAAGGAGCTCGGGGAGCAGAGATGGAGGAGAGGGGAAGGGGGGGCTGGGGGAACAACAGCCCTGTTTTCTCCTAGGGAAAGGAGCATTACAAGCACCAAAAGCTGACAGGCTCAGAAATAATGGTCTGAGCTCGCTCTTATTTAAAAACCGGCTTCCTGCTGTTTTCATCGCAAGCCCCGCTCTGACTTGCAGCAACATTTAAAATTAAATATACATAAGTGCTTTCAAAGAACTGTTAATTTGAAGGTCATTAAATGGCATAAAATACATTCCTTTTTTTTTCTAGAAAGAGGCACATAATAATGCTATTAATACATGCTCCTCTTCCATGTTCAAAAGCTCACTCTCACCCTGGATGTGCGAGTGGCTGAGTTCACCTTCGCTTGCAGCGGCACAACGTCTCATTTTAATTACTGCTATTGAGAAAGCTGCTGTCTCCTCCATTGCGTGCGGCACAGCCCGCCAGGGATGGGGCTGTATAAAAGGCACAGCAGAGCCCAGGGAGAAACAACGCAGCTGAATTGCCACGGGGGATTTTTTTGGGCAGGATGAGGGGAGCAACACAGCAGGGACAGGAGGACGCGGAAGGGAGGGGGCAACGTGAAGCCAGTTGGCAACACCAAGTCCAGACGTGACCATCTTGCCCACTGATTCTCACCCCGAGACCTTGGGCCAAGCTCAGAGCAGGATTTTTGTAGCAAGAAGTCCCTTTTTGATGTAATGCTACAGGCAAAAAACACGAAGCCGACGCAGACACAAAAAAAAACTCCTAAAAAAGACACGAAAGGGCTGAGGTTTTTGCAGTTGCCATAGAAATGTAGAGAAGGAGCTGACAACTGCAAAGCGTTTCCGTGAAAGGACCGGATCAGGGGCGAGCGCGAGGTGGGCTCACTCGAAAGCAATCTGGGCGAGCAGCCGCATCCATGTGCCGCTGCTCAGCACAGAGATGGGATGCAACCAGAGGAGCAAGATGCCACGGCCAAGCATCAGCTACAAGCAGCGGCCGGGGTCCAGGATCTGCCCCAGTGGGGTCCCCCAGCGAAGGGCACCTCCCAGCACCAGCACCTGGCAGATGAACCCACCAGGACCTTGCAAGGAACCCCAGCCTGGAGGAAAGGTCTGTGGAACTGTTTCACTTCAAACAGAAACGCCTTTTTCTTCCTTTTATTTCTGTGCAGACCAAAATTTTTTGGGGAAAAAAAATAAGTTTTGAGCCCTCCCTTCCCCTCTGGGATCAAAGAAAGGAACTCCAACACCAACCACAGTATGGAGCAGAAGGCAGCGTGAAATGGGAGCTTCCATTTATAGACCACACTTAGTGGTTTCATTTTTCTTCTTTTTTTTTCCACTGGTTCTTTCCCCACATTTGGCAGAGCCCCTCCACATTGGCAAAGCATCCAACGGACCCAAATCTGCATCAATCCTCAGTCCACAAAAAAAGCAACAGTAGCTGTAAAGCAGAGCCTCCTGCCCCAGGTCCCACCGCTGCCTGCGGCTCCCACCCCATCTCCACACAAGGTGAAGCCAGAGCATCCCGACAGCTTCTCCATCACGTCACCGATGGAAGAGACTTCTTGAATGACTTGGGCGGTGCAGCCCTATGGCTACAGCCAAGTGCCCGGGAGTTTCCTGCTGATGCAGAAAAGTGTACGTTGGCAGCAAGCCTTGACTTGAGAGGCACCTCTTTGACGGTGCCCTGCACCTTCTACCCCGGCGAAAGCCTCTTCTTTGGCATCTGAGAAAGGCAAAGAAGGGCCAGTCCAAGGACACGCTACCCTACTGTCATGGCCAGGCAGAGATAATGCTGTCACTCCTGGACAGAAAGGCTTCTCAGTTTGGAAAACTTCTTTTCCTTGAAAGAAAGGGCTCTAAAGAAACAAAATGGACTGACAGAAGGCTTCTGAATTTTTTAATGGTTTTTTTTTTTCAATAAAAAGCAAAAATCAAATACGGCTATTTTGCACTTGCCTCATTGTTTTCCATTATCAGATCAGAAAACTGACAGCTTTCGGTGAAATCTTCCATTTTGGATGAAAAGTCTTCATTGAATAAAGACAGGAGAGCAGGTGGCCTGTGGTGGCCCTCCCTCTTGACAGCAACCCCCTTGGCCAACTACGCCTCATGACCAAAAGAATGTGTTTGCACCACCTTCAGTCTCCTCGCTCAGTCCTGAGCACCGTCAGTCTGCTGCCGGGTCTCTCGCATGACCCTGGAAGGGACATCTTCAGGCCCCTGAGCCACCGTGGTGGACTCACCCCGCTCACCCAGCATGAGCAAGAGATGCCACCCTCGTGGCAAGCGCTGCTTAGAAGAGGTGGGATATGGGAATCGCCTGCCACAACACAGCCCAGGAGACATCAGATGTTGGTGGGCTGGGAAAGAGCAGCAGGATGGTGAGAGCAACAGCCCCAGCATTGCCAACGGGCACTGCTGCGGCCATGTGTCATGGGTGAGCTTAGGATGGTGCACAAAGCTTCTCTGGGGCTGAGACTGGTCTAGAAGACACCACCTCCTCACCCAGCCCGTGGAGCACCAGGGAGGCTGCGTAAGGCCAGCCCCAACACAGCCCTTGACTTCCAGTGCGGTGCCACTTTCCTTGCTTTCCGAGCAAAAAGTAGACCAGGTGAGCACTGGGCTGAGTTAGCCATCGGCAGGGCCTAACAAGGGTTTGGAAGGTGTCCCACAAATTTTAAGAGGTCAGGATGGACCCTCCTGTTCCCTGTGCTGTGCAAACGCTGCACCACTCTCAGCCAAAAGCCTCTCCCCTCCTCTATCGGCCGTAGTCCTGGGGCCCAGATGTGTTTCCTTCCCATGCTGGCAACCACAGCACAAGTTTCTCCCCAGCCACCCTCCCATGAGCAGGGAGAGTGGCGGCGCTTTGTCCATGGGTGTTTTGCAGCACGGGCGAGTTGAGGGCTGGGGAAGGCAACGAGCATCATCTGCCCTTGGCAATCAAAGATGTGAAGCAGGACTACTCAGCATCTCTGAGAGCATCCGAGCACCTGGGAGGCTGGTTTATCCACTCATGGGTACTCAGTCTGCTGGGCTGGACGGACAGGACCGAATGCTTTATATTAAAGGTTTTATATTAAAAAAGGGCGGCAGTGTCATTCCATCAGCCCACCAGCCCCAGGCACAGAGCGAGGAGGACGCTGAGCAGGGCTGCAGGACCAGCTGCCTTGCAGGTGCTTGCACGGCTGGGAAACATGCAGCAGGGAAGTCATGAAGGTGGAGTTTTGATATTTAGCCTGTGTCACTGTCATTCGTTTCCTTAAATGCCTTTAGCTTCCTTCTAATAGAAGAGAAATCATAAAAAAAACCCACAAAGGATCCTTCACCACCAGCGAATATCAATGCGGTGAGGTGGTGGATTAGTATGCACGGCGCCTGCTCCATCCGCATGTTGTATTCGGTGTGACAAAATCCTGGAATACAGATTTGGGCCGCGAGTATCCCGAGAGGTATTAGCAATCGTCTATCAGACAGGACGAGGAGCAGTCCCTGCTGTTGTAAACAAGGGGTGTTTTTCTCTCCCTCTTTCTCTGGAGGGAGTTCAGTGATTTGAAACAAGCTCATTCCTGCATCTTGTTAGTTCCTGTTCTTCAGCAGAGCAGTGGGTTCCTTAGACGGTTACAGAAATAAAACTGGAGGTGTAAAGAGCACCCCATCATCAGGTTACTTCATCTGCTAGTGGTCTCAGCCACCGTCCTCCCGAACCAAGGATGTGCTCCCCACGGGACACACGGAGGTCCCCGCAGCCAGAGAGCGCCCCGATAGCCCCAGCACGGGAGAAAACACACACCCAGGACACGTGGACAGGCGCTGGCAGCAGGCAGAGGAAGGGCTTGTCCCCCTGTGTTCGGTGGCAGCAAGCAAATCTGGTGAGGCACCTCCGTGGCACGGATGGATGTGGGGCATCGCCATGGCAAGGACAAACAAGGGGCAAACCCACAGCGCAGATGGACACGAGGCATCCTCATGGCACTGACGGACACGGGGCACCCCCACGGCGCAGACCCAAGCCATCCCTACGGCACAGCTGGATGCGGGGCATCCCTGTGGCACAGGACGATGCGGGGCATCCCCCTGGCATGGATGGATGCAGGGCATCCCCACGGCGTAAGCAGACGCGGGGCATCCCCACGGCAGGGATGGATGCGCGAGTAGCACGGAGGGTTTCTTGTACGCGCGTGAGCCACCGCACCACCAAATTAGGGCAGGGACCAGCAGCCGGGCAGCCTGCCCGCGCCACCCCTTCCCCTGCAGCACACGGGCGCTGCTTGCTGCCCGCATGGCGCCTGCAAGGGTGCGGTGATGGATCGTTACAGCTCGCACACAACTCTCTAAGTAAAAGCCTTATTAAGAGTTCATTCATTTTATAAACTCTCGGCACAATCCACAGAGGGAAGTTAGATTGCCCAGTCTTACAATATTCTGTGTAAACACTGACACACGCCTAGTAATTTTAACTAGATCAATTTGCAACGGAGACCAACGGTGGAACAAATAAAAAAAAAAAAATTCAAATTAAACACGGGGAAACATTCACTGGGAGAGACTTTAAAAAAGCGAGCTGAAAAATACAGAGGAGGAGGACGGATGGACAGAGAGGTACATGAGACAAATGGACCTACCTCTGAAGCCATGAAACCTAAGTCTGTAATTCAATACCAAAATCCTTAGGTCCACAAGATGGGGGAAAAAAGTCCTCCATAGCCACCTTCCACGCATCGCCGAGGCTCTGGAGGCCTTAGCAGTCTGTTTCCGAGAGCAACTCTCCTCCTTCTCCAGCAGTCTCCAACCCAGTCACAACCACGCGGCGGCTCCTCCGGTGCCATCCTGTCCCGTCCCCACCGTGCCGGCCAGCCCTTGGCGTCCTCCTCCCCACTTGCAGGATGCTGAGCGCTTGCTTCGCCGGTGGGCGCTTCCCTGCTACCTCCCGCTCCCGGGGGCTGCGGGTACAACCCCGGGCCCCCTGCGCCCCCCAGGCTAGGAGCCAGCCGGCCGCTGGCCACAGGGTTGGTGATGATCTTCAGTTAGGGACAAGCAGTGAGTCCACGGTAGGTTGATAACGTACACACGCGCGCGAGCGCACACACACAGGGGAACACCTCTTTCCGTTTTCCAGGATGGATTTTTTTTTTTTTTAATCCTTTTTTTTCCTTTTTGCAAAAAAAATGCAAGCAAAAGAGAAAAAAAAAACCCAAGGTTTTCTATTGAAGGTACATCTCTTCTTCAATATGAAGACATTAACTGGATTGAGTCGGATCTCCCATGCAGTGGTCAGTGAAGTCCTTTGGTAGTTGCCAGAGCGGCACCCAGGTAGGACGGCAAGGAGCTGCGGAGACGTCTGAGGACACTTCCACCCCATCCATGAGCAGAGAGGGGAGCGGAATGAGCAGGAAGGGCTGGGGCAGGGAGGGAGGGTGAAAGAAGAAAAGAAAAGGAAGGTGGTTGCTCTGGACAGGACACTCCATCTCGTGCCTCTCCTTTCCCCAACAGCCCCTTTTCTCCTTCTCAGTTTCAACCACTGCTCACCGGTGGTGGGATTGGAGTCTGGTCTCTAGGGTTTGGGTTTGCTTCCCCAACGCACATTGGTTTGTCTTCATCATTTTTTGTAGTTTTTGTTTTGTTTTGTTTTTAAATATATGATTTGTACATATTTATACGTATTTAAACGCTGTTCCCCATGACATTGGTAAGTGTGCTTCTGTTGGTGAGGAACGGAAGTCACCAGTTAGAGATGAGTCCCAGGAACATCCTTCGTCTGCGGTCACAGTCCCCGGGCAGCGGCAGCACCTCTCCAAATGCTGCCCCGCGGCGCCCGTCAGTTCCTCCCCTCCCACCTCTGCCCCTCGCTGCGTGCCCTCCCCGTCCCCTCCCCGTCGAACGAGGGACATCATGCCATTGAGGTTGGAGACTGACTCATCTGTACTCGCATGGACTGGACGCTGTTCAGGATCTTCTTCTGGTGCCCAGCCAAAGTCACCCCTATTCTCAGGAGGTCTCTGGAAGACAGACAGACAGATGGAAGAATATCAATGGGCAGCTGAGGGTTGGTGTATCTGTTTTGCCGTCTCTACGTGAGGTGAGGGATGTAAGCTCAGCTGGTCCATGCCTCTCAGGAGAGCAAACACAGAGCCCAAGCGCAGCCCTGTGAGCATCACTAGGGTGAGGAGGGACCAAGAGCAGGGAGACACCTGCACGCTGACCCCCAGATGGTGAACACGGCCACCTCCAGGCTCAGGGTGCTTCTGCTGACCGGCGTGATGGATGCCCACCTTCCTCTGCAGGTGCCTTGCACCAACCTTCCCACCTTCCCACAACCCCAACCCACTCCAGGCAGCACCCAGCTTTCAGCCAGCACTGGCACAGCACCCAACTCACTCGGACGTCATCTGGGCGACGAGCTGCAGGGAGGTGAAGCCAGCGGTCAGGAAGCTGTCCCTGTACTGACTCATCTTCACGGCGCTCAGCCAGTCGTCTACTGAGGTAAAGGCAGTGAAGTCGGGGATGGAGCGGTCGAGGAGGGGCTGAGAAGGCCTGCAACAGGACACACCGCTGGGGACAAGCCCGGCTGTGCCAAGGGGCTGCTGTGCACGAGCCTGGCCGGTGCACAGCAGTGCTCCCCAACCCACCTCTCTGCGCCCTTGTGCTCCCCGCAGCACTGCCCTGCTCCTGGCACATGCCTGAGACAAGGAAGGCCTGTCCCATGGGAATACCGCTCTGCCAAGCAGTGCTTTGCAACCCCGCACGTTGTAATCCAGCTGCAGGAGCCGCAGGGACAGAGGCACCGGCAGAGGAGACACTGCACGCGTATGGTTACACGCCATAAAGAATCAATAGTAAAGAATTACTGCTACTGCTGTTTCTCAACTGAAAACTACATGTTCTTTGTCTGTCTGTCAGGCAGAGCAAAGACAGAAACCCCCTGCACCTGGTGAACGATTTATGAATTCCTGTCCTTCCCCCCGGCAGCATGAGCTGCTCGGGAAGCCTTTTGCTGCAGCTTGGGATGTCAGCGTGAGAGCATTCCCCGTGCGCTGGGAGACTCACACAGCGGTGATGGTAGCCACAGTTTTGAGGCTTGCCGGGTTGCGGATCATTTTATCAAGGGTGTTGACTATCTCAGTGAAGCGCGGGCGGGTGTTGCGGTCCTTCTGCCAGCAGTCCAGCATCAGCTGGTGCAGGGCGGCGGGACAGTCCATGGGCGGCGGGAGCCGGTAATCCTGCTCGATCGCGTTGATGACCTGCAGGGCAGTGGGGGAGAAAGCAGCACATGAGGACGAGGGACTCGGAGGTCTCACAGAGGGAAAACCGCAGCCGCAGCGCGGGGTGACCCACCCCTGCCACTCCTCTCCCTGAGCCGAGCTGCCTGTGTGGGCAGAGGTGCTACAGGCAGCGCTGCCGCAGGCCAGGAAGGCAGCTGCCAGCCCATTTGATCACCAGCAAAGGGAGCAGGAGGAGACGCTCCCAGCTCCGACGGAGCCAGGGCTCTCGAAGGTTAATCTCCGCTCAGATGCTCCGCGTGCCGCAGTTCCTCCCAGCGGAGAGCTGCCACTCATTATCTCGGCAGATCGCATCGGAGTACAGCAGTCCAACTACCAAAGCTCTTTCCCCGCTCGTAAACCCTCTGAACATTTTCAAAGGCCCTGCAGCTTCCTGAAGTCCAATTACCAGCCCGCTGGCTTTTCTTCCCAATTTCCCTCCTTGCATCCTCTCACTCACCAGCCTGTTTCATCTCCAAAACCGAGCACTGCCGAGGCTCTGGGAAGGAGCAGAAAGCCATTCAGGCAAGGGCTTTCTTTTGGAAACAAGCCCCCCCCACACCTCCCAGAGCTGCGTGGATGACCCCGGTGCTTACGTCTTGGTTGGACATGTCCCAGTAGGGCCTCTCGCCGAACGACATCACCTCCCACATGACGATGCCGTAGCTCCAGACGTCGCTGGCCGAGGTGAACTTGCGGTAGGCAATGGCCTCTGGCGCTGTCCACCTGACGGGGATCTTCCCCCCCTAGGGAAGAAGGGAGAGCAGCTGGGAAACGGCTCCCTTGGCAGAGGAGCCTGGACAGCCATGAGCCAGGGCTGCAGCCATCCCGCACACCCCTGGCCGCCGGGACCCGCTGAGGAGTTGGCAGGTGGTACCCGGTGGGACGAGGAGGCGGGAGCCAAAAAAACCTCCATGAATTTATCTCGGACCTGCACAAAAGGGTTTAGCTAAACTAAACAGAAGGTTTTATCCAAGGGTTTATCCCACTCAGGTGTCACCCCCGAGTGACACCTCCCCTCTCTGGGTGCTCTGCTGGGCCTGGGACATCAGCGGCCCGTTCTCGGGTCTCGTCCTGGGGAGACATAAGGTGACAAGGGCTACGCCGGACTGCGCTAGCACTCAGATAGGAGCTGCAGGTATCCCTGTCCCTCAGTTTTCAGTGGAAACAAGGTCTAACCTAAGAGCATCCTCTACAGCATCACCTGGGCTCCCACAGCTGCTGGAAGGTCCTTCCAGCCCCACTTCTGGAGGGGGAGGCAAAAAGCCTTTTACACCTTTAAAACACCTTTAAGCCCTGAGGGAGGCTCAAAACGCAATGGAATAGAGAAGTGCCTATTGCAGAGAGCCCCTCATTTCTCCTAAACCTTCAAAGTCAGGCTCGGCGTCACCAGCCACCCCATCGAGCCAGGGCAGGTCCCAGCTCCCGGCAGGACAGGAAGGGCTGGAGGCCGTGCCAAGGGGGCAGGGATGCTGCAGAGGGGCAGCACGTACAGAGGACCGCTCCCTGGGCAAGCACTGCTAAAATAACAGCAGAGAAAGCCAAGGGATGAAGGAAAACCACAGACACACACAGTATTTACTCCGGGCAGAACTGCATTGTAAATCGTTTAGCGCAATTGTTTTCTGTAGCCTTTCCGATGAAGCGTCAGCTGCTCTTGAAGAATGAATGGCAAAAAATTTGATTTGAATAACTACAAATGGAGAAATTAACTGCTAGGTTGTTTTTCCTGCCTTTTCCCCAGAGCTAAAAACCTGCTGTGGGAAGCAGAGTGATGTAATCGCAGGCACAGCATCGCTTCCCAGCTGCCAGGGGAGATCTATTATGGCCTAAATTAAATAAAAACACGGATGAGATAATCTCTTTTATCTCTAAAGGTGGGGAAAGGCTACTTCGTGCCTCATCCCAGCAGCTACTGCTGGGGTCTTTGAACACAAACTATATGATGGGTGTCTGATCAAAGGCCACTGCCTGCAGCACGGGTGTGGGAAGGGAGCGGGCCAGGTCCAGGGAGGGGGGAAACGTCCTGTGAGCAGGGCAGGAAGAGCGAGAGGCTGCAGCCCGGCCAAAACACAGAGCCAGCCTCAAAGGGACCTCTGTGGGTTTCCCATTTGGGAGGCTGGGCACAGCTCGGCGGCGCGAGACACTGCTTCTGCAGGAGTCGGTGCAGCCTTGTGCTTGCACCCAACACGTGCTCTTTTAATTAATCGATTAGATGAGGTCAGTGGGTTGCTCATCACCTTCTCCTCTGTTCATCCTTAACACCAATAAGGGTTTCACGAGCCCACTGGCAGGATGGCCATGGTGGGGAGCTGGGGGTTCCCCTGGGGCAGTGGGGAGCAAGGGGAGAGTGGGGCTGCCATTACCTACAGATGAGTTAATTAAGGAGAGAAGGGCGGCTGGGGAACGGCGGAGCTCCCGTTAGGCTTGTCTCTTTAATTAATGACTTGAACAAGTTTCCAGACCTGAAGCACTGGGGGAAGGGGAGTTAAAACGCCGTCGCTGTGCCGTCTGGAGATGCTGTGATCTCCCTGCTTCCCCTTCCCGATCTCTCCAGGGACTCCTCTGTGCACCATCCCTCCAAGGAGGAGAGGGGAGAGGCTCGTCTGGAAACTGCCGAGGGCAGAAGGGTGCTTGGGGGAGGAGGGAGGCAGAAAACTCATAAAAGGGAGGAAGAGAAAGGAGGGAAAGAGGATGATGGGTGGGAACGACAGCCAGGGTCTCTGGGCCATGAGCATATGTGGTGGGAACCCTCCTGAGATGCTCCCACCCACGGTAAAAGCTCCAGGGCGTACATCCAGGACCCTTCTCCCAGGTTTAGCTGGCCCGGGTGCAGGGCAGGCATGGGGGATGCTGAGCAAGCCCAAATCTTGCAAGAGGTACGTACCAAGGAGCTGGTGTAGGTAGGGTCGGACGTATCGTCCTGAAGGTAGCGCGAGAGGCCAAAGTCTGACACTTTGCACACCAGGTTGCTGTTGACCAGGATGTTCCTGGCAGCCAGATCTCGGTGCACGTAATTCATCTCTGCAAGGTACTTCATCCCGGCAGCAATTCCTCTGAGCATCCCCACCAGCTGGATCACTGTGAACTGCCCATCGTTTTGCTGCGGTAGGGAAGAGCAGGCACCAGGGTGAGCGTGCAGACCCTGTGCTGCTCACCCCCAACCTTGGGAGGATGCCGAACCTCCCAAGAGGACTTCCCAGCGGCCCTGCCCTGCCTGATTAAAGCAGAGGTATGCCAGCACCAAAACACACGTGTTTTGGGGGTGTACGGCACACTGCAACCGCCTCCCAAGCTAAGGAAACAGACTGGGATTTACAGGATAGGATGCCAACACCTCATTCCCAAATCCCACAGCTGAAAAACAGCCTGCACGGCCCCACCTCGCCTTACCCGCAGGAACGAGTCCAGGGCCCCGTTCTCCATGAACTCTGTGATGATCATGACTGGTCGGCTTTTGGTCACCACCCCTTCCAGCCGAATGATGTTGGGGTGGTCAAACTGCCCCATGATGCTGGCCTCACTCAGGAAATCCCGGCGCTGCTTCTCAGAGTAGCCGGCTTTGAGCGTTTTGATGGCCACGTAGATCTCCCGCTTGCCGGGCAATTTCAGGCGTCCTTTATACACTTCTCCAAACTCCCCTGCAAGTGCAAGAGCATCCGCTACCACCTCCTCCTCTACATAAAAATTGCAAATAGTAACAGTACCTTGAGCTGCTTGGTCTCCAAACCAACTGGCTGAGAAATGTCAGCCAGTAGTTAACACTTAGCAATGCTCTCCTCTATAAATCTACTCGCCTGTCCTCTTTAAAAGGGGCAATGTCTGTGGCTGATGATGTGTTTGGGCTTGCAACCCTCTCCCAGGTGGCAGAGCCCAGCACCAACAGAAGCAGAGGCTGGGGCCACTCTTGCAAACCCCCACAAGCAGGATTTGCAGAGCAAGAGCATCAACATTTAAGGACCACCTCAAAGACAAGGCGTCAGCGTTGATATTCTTGGTTGCCTTTTTGCACATCACTTATCTTGGAATGGGAAATAATTGGGCTGTTTTCATTGCCGCTCTCTGATTTGAAATACAGAGAAAGCATACTCTCATTTTCAGTGGGAGAGCTTTTCCTTTGCCAAGGTAAAATTTGCCTGTGGAGGGATTACATTTAAGCCAGGTTTGCAGCCACTTTGCCTTGATGAGCAGCAAAGGGCAGTGGATATATCACTGAACTTGATCCTGACTGAACTAGCTCATTGCTTCTTTGCAGCTTCCCGCCCCAGCTTCTCACTTTCTGTTCTACAAGTACGACACAGTTATTTAAAAATGTCAATAAAGGCAGCACAGATGACACACAGATATGGGCACATGTGTGTACATATACATATGTATGGGAATATGGCACAGACTAGAGCGAGATCTGGCTTTTTCTTGTTATCTCGTGGAAAAGCCAAGTAGAAAATCCCAAGAGGCTCCACAGTCACCCAGCGAATACGTTCATGGAGCCCTTCCCACCTCAGAACAACTTTGAGAGCAGAAACTAACCTCGTGTCCGCCCTAACCCATCACAAACCCAAGAAAGCCTGATGTCTCGAGGCTTCATTGAGAGACTCCCCATGAAGGACCACGTGTGCACCCCCAGAAAATTGCTCCAGGTGGGTGTCTGGCCACGCAGGAGTGGCGGAGAGGGCAGGGAGGGATGGGCGGCAGGGGATGGTGAGACCCACCTGCTCCAATGACTTCTTCAATCTTCACAAAGGACACATCAATCTCCTTGGCGAACTCTCGGACTGCCTCATTGGGGTCCTCGTAAGTGAAGGGGTCAATGTAGATCTTCATTCCTGGAGACCCTTGTTGCAGGAAATACGGGAACAACAGCAAAAGGGAGAGAAACCAAGAGCAGTTGTGCCATGGCCAAGAACTGAAGACACCCGTGTCCTCATGCCCTCCGTACACCCACTAAGATGGCTGCTATCACTGTGTTCACTGTGCCACCTCCACAGACCCTTATCGTCCTCCTTGGTCCCCCCGCTCCACCCAACCCTCCCCTGCATCCCCTCCTCTCCCTCTCTGCCCTCCGCTCCTCTGCTGTTATCCTTCCTCTTCCTCCTCCCCAGTGATGGGGAGCAGTTACAGACCTGAACTACAATTAGCTGGCTTTACGGTGAGGGCTTTATGAGGCTCCATGCATTAGTGAAGAAATATTTATTTACCCAAAAAGGCCTCTGATAGCTTTGTGGCTGCTACTAAATTGACAGAGTGCAGCAATTATAATCAACAACCTGTATGGAGCCATAAAAACCAGCTTGGCTAGCCTTTGTGACAAGTGTGTGGTCCCTTGCCTGGGGGCGATGCGTGGCAGCAGGATCCAGCCACGCCACAGGGAGACGCAGCAAGCAGGGTCTTGCCCTTTTCGAATGGGGGAAAAAATAAAACAGGCTCCCAGATTCCCCAAATGGGGTTTGCAGACATCGTGTTTGGATGCCCTGGGGCTTGCAGAGCTGCCGGGGGGCACGGCCTCGGGGCAGAGTGCAGCCACCACCGTCCCCAGGGCTCAGCGGGGCGCTGGTGTTACACTGTGGTCCCCACAGGGGACCCAGACAGGGCTGTGGTGCCCCTTTGGGGGTTCAGCTGCCCAAGCCATTTCTCACCCAAAAAGGGGACCGGGGCTGGCGTAGCAGCCCCCTCAAGGTCATCTCTGGAGGAGACCAGGAGGGACATTGCTGCCTGCTCCTCCTCCACAGGGTACCTCGATGTTATGGTTGGTAATGGGTTTGGATTATGCTGGCAAGGACCTTGCCAAGGGCCACAATCCCGTGGTGCTGGCGCTTCCCGGGGCCTTTCTAGAGCTGACGCAGAGACAACCGCATGGACCACAGCATCGCCTCCGCGTGGCTCCTCACCGGGAATCTAAATAGGCTCCCGGCTGCTTTGCAAGTTTGCCAGCAAGTAATTCAGGAGGCGGCATGAAAGCCTCGCAGCGGGGCACTGGTGGTGCAAAACAGCCGCCAAGGGAGAACCGCTTGCAGGGCCCCCAGGACTTGCGAGGGACCAGGCAGGAGCATCCTCGTCCCCAAAAGGGGCATTTGGGGCAAAAGCTCTGCACCTCAGAGGCAGGCGGGGAAGGCTGCAATGAAGCCATCTGTGCATCTCCCAGTTCATAAATCCCTTTATGGCTCTGTCTCATACGCTTTAACTGCCCCATAAATTTTTTTACAAGAGCAGCTGATGCTCCAGCCAGGATTACAAAGGGATTTACAGGATCGTAACCGAGACTGACTCACTGATCAAAATATTGAAGAAATAAAGGAGACAATAATGTCAAAGCTTCCTGCCCACTGTCAACACAGGCTGGTTTTCAAACACCCTCTGATGTGCCCCAGGGTCTGCCCGTGGGCTCAGTAAACACCACGTTCAGCTCCCCGCTAATCCCCATCCTATCTGAATGAGTAGGATTAGGGCACCTAAACCCATTACTCATCTCTGCAAACCAAAGCCACTGGCTCATCATCACCACACCAGCAAAAGCTGGGTGAAATGCCAGGTACCAGAGCGCAACATCAAAGGCAACCTGGGCTGAGCCTGCCTGCTGAGAGAGCTTCGTGCTCTTAAAATCGCCCTGAAACTCCTAGAAATTGGATTAGGCCATTTATCACTACCGCAGACGATGGTAAATTTTTTTATCACTCTTTGAAAGCTGAAGCACTCTGCACCACGACCCTGACTCCAACGTTAGATTCCTTCCAACATCATTTTTCCTTGGGAATAAATATCATTGGGACAGAGAAAAACCTTTGCCTGCTGAATCACTGCTGCTTCAACAGGGCGCTTTCCCTGTTTCTCCTATCCCAAAGCTTATGGCAAAGCAGTGGCAGAGATAAAGCGTGACAAATTACAACCTGAAAGACCCCATCTCACCCCAAAACCCACCCGGGGAAGCAGCAGCAGGCAGCCAGCAGTCCCCGGGGGTGCTCCTGGAAGGTACGGCAGTGCTGCGTCGGGGAGGCTGTAACCGCCGTGCCGCTAAACACGCGGCTAATTTGTTCTGGCGGATGCACTTGTTACTCCATTAGTCGCTCGCCACAAATTTCCCACCTGTTTTGCTCAAGTGTCTGCAATAATCGAGTGCCTGGAGGCTCGCTAACCTTGAAAGGGTTTTGCTGCGCGTCCAGGAGCCCCAGCACCCCCAACTTTTGGGCACCAATCCTCTCATCGCCCAGCTTTAAAAACTAAACACAGACACCTGCTTCGTTGCTTTCCTACCTGGTTTGAACACCTTGGGTTTTGGGGTGCATGGGGCGAGCTAGGGATGCACACGGGGTGGAGAATGTTTCAAAACAGGGGGAAAACGGGAAAAGTAAGTCCACCTGCAGCCTGACAGGGGTTTAGCCATCAGGCATCAAATAAATCATCCCCCAGCACCCACAGTGGAGAAACGCCAAGAAAAGAGAGAGGAAAAACACAGGTCCGTCGTATTTAAGTATCATCCGGTGATGTCTGGAAAACAGTTTATCATTCGCTGGGAGGTTTATGGCCCCTCGCAGCCCTGCCATCACATTGAGAGGGTTTGGTATGACGCTGAGAAGGTCAAAAGAGATCTAGTGTGCTGTTGCTGGCTTGGCTGGGCTCTCCTGGCTGCCTCCAAGCCCCTTCCTTCCCTGTCAGCCCTCCTGTTTCTCTGCCAGGCTGATCACCCCATCTCCATCCCTCCCCTCAGCCATCCTGCTCCCCCCCCCACCTTCCCCAGCCATCCTTCACCCATCCCTGCATCCTGCCGCCATCCCTTTTCCCCAAGCAGGTGCCCAGGACCCAGGGACAGTTTCTCCCCACAAGGCAGCAAAATGCACCTGAGAGGCATCTCTAGGAGGGTGTAAATGGGATTTAAGTCCTGTGGGGATGGGGCATGGAGCCTGCGGGCACCAGGTGGCAACTCCTCACCCCCTGGAGCTGCTGCTTTGCTGCTCTATTATCATTTCCAGCGATCACAACGGCCCGCTGGCAGCTTTACCAGGGGCTGGAGGAGCACCTGAGCATGTTAGATACAACAGACGCCTCGAATTTATTCTGGTGCTCCACCAACCGCAAAGGTGTCTTAAGAAAAGGCCCATCAGGCTCAGGCTCTCCTAGTTATTTGCCCAGGGGATCAGCAGCCCAAAGCTGGTTGAACCTTCCCAGTCACTGGCTACACGTCCTTCCTGGAGCAGGGTGCAGGGCAAGCATCAGCCACACAGCCAGGACAGTGGCAATGCCAGCCACCAGCCCCCACTCCCCAGCCACACTCCCAAAATCTGTCCTACCGCTAAAGGGACACCCCTTTAGTGGTAGGAGCAGCCCAGCACTGATCCTGGCCCGGGCAAAGCATGTGGCAGGAGATCAGGAGCTCACCCCTGCTCTGCACACTGCCGCTCTCCTTCACTTACTCCCCTGGGAGTCTTCACAGTATCTTCTCCCCATGCCTCATTCCCCTGCATCACCCCTGCCCCTTACACCCCTCCGTCCCCCCAAACCCATGCCCATCCCCCAAATCCCCCGTTGCTCTTCTTCTCCCACCCACAGTGCTGCACCACTGCAAACCCCCCCCAGACAGCCTGACACACAGCTGTGGCCATCGCTACTCCCACCCTACAGTCCTCTCCACCCACCCCATGGGGCTTTCATCCCCCCACTGCGCACATTTGAAGGTGGAGGAGTGGGACACATGCTGGGTGCAGGTTTAGGAGTGCTTCCCCTGCCTGCTTTTCCTCGCTTACCTCGCCCGGTGCTGTAGTGCTGTAATTTATCGCTGTACACCGCCTCCTTGCTGTAGGCGCGCTTCCTGGGAGAACAGGGGAGAAAGCAGCTGGGCTTGAGGGATGAGTGGCTGGCGACAGCCCCAAACCGCTCCCCTGCCAGCAATACTCAGCAAGCGGTGGCAGCTGTGGAGGTCCCCCAATCCTCCCCTCCTACCCCAAAACTCTCCCAGCTACGTCTTACCACCTCCACCTTGCAGGGAAGCAGCATCCCACAGGGACTCACCTGCTGCAGACGATGGAGATGGCCACCAGCGAGACGATGAAGACCACCCCGGCCGCTGCAGACCCCGCGATCAAAGGCAGTTGCTCTCTCAGCTCTGACTTGTAGTCATCTGCAAGAGAAGAGGAACGGGGTGAATTCTCCCTTGCACGCCCATGCAGTAAGAAAGCCTCCTGGGAAGGGGTCCCGTAATGCCCCCTCCGACTCCGTGGGTGCTGCTCCCGTGGGAGGGTGGTGGGAGAAGAGGGATCCAGGGGGGAGCGTTGGTTGAGGCAGGTGATGAGCCAGTGCTGCATTGCACAGGGAGGGATTGTCACGCTTCGCTTACGCATACTTTGGGTTAAAATATATGGAAGAGAAGGTCTTAGGAATGAAGTCAAACTAATGTGTGTGGGCCCAGCTTCCTGAAGAAATGAGGTTCACAAGGTGGCTTTGTCTGTGCCTCTGGGGTTTCTCTTCCCTCAATAAATTTAAACCTGTTGGCCATTTTGACCAAATTTAACACAGGGTCTCACAGACACAAATTTCCTACAAATTGCAGGAAAAGAGGAAGAGAAGAGACCCCATTAATAACCAAACAAGCCGGGGAAGGCTGCACCAGGAGTTCACCCATATTAGACACTGGAGAGTCCACCACGCAACAGTTAACCTCGAGAGAGGTGCCCAGGAGAACCTGAGCGCCTTGGCTGCAGGTCTGCTTGCACGTGTTTACATCTCAACAGATGGCATGAGCCAACTCCCTTTACAGAGCCACAGCAACCACAGCATCCCTCCCATACCGAGCATCCCTCAAACAACCTGCGTCCCCTTGGCCACCCCACTTCAGCAGCAAGCTGGGGTGAAAGCCAAGGTGGCACAGGGAGGACTGGACATGCCTGGAGGAACCCCAAGAAAGCCACTTTCAACCTCTCTGTGTCTCCCCCCCAGTTTTCCCCTTCTCCTGCCCTGTCCCGTTAGCAGTGTGGATGCTTGCAGTAGGCACTATATGGTAGACCCTGCACTCCTGGAGGCTTCTGCAGCCCTCCAGAAACACCCTCCTCTCCAACCGTCACCAGCAAGGTCTGCCAAGCTGTGCCAGCAGCCACAAGCAAGGGTTAAAATAAAATTCACTCCACAAGAAAGCATTTAGCACCCTTTTATCTGTATTTTTATATTCCGTGGTTAATTACTAGCAACCAGATTTATCTCTTGCACGCTGCTTAAATCCTGAGAAATTCTCATCTAACAATCAATTATTATTTAATAATCTACACTATCCATTCTTATTAAATTTCAATTAATTGCTTATTTGAAGCAGGATTTTTCTTCTCGCTTCTCTAATCCTGAATATTCAAGGCATTGGGGGAGTTTATTACCATTTCCTTCCCTTCAGTCACCCTGCGTGGTTTTCCTTTTCCCGCCTCGGCTGGCACTTGACACGAGTGCAAGCACAGGGTGACCCCGTTTTAGGAAAGAAGAAAAGTTTTCGGCAAAAGAGCCAAGCAGGGCTGGGACCCATGGGTGTCACCTAAGCAAAGCGGGATCCACGCCAGCAGCAGCAGGGAAGGGGCTCTCTGCAGGGACTTTTGCTGCCCCAGGAGCAGGAGGACCACTAAAGGAGCCTTGCTTCACCCACTGACTCCCGGATTAGTCCTGAAGCTGGGATTAAGGAAAACCCCTCCCATGAGTTATTAGTCTCTAAAGGGATCTAGTGTTTGTGGGTGCAGCGAAGGGCTGGGGCCAGAAGAAAGACAACACGACCCTGGCAAGGAGGCCAGAAGCAGTGACAGTCGTGAGCTGGCCCCTTCCCTTTGACACACCACCTCAGGGGGGGAAATCAGCTTTCAGTGATGGGTCTGACCCTTCCAGCTTTGCCCTGATGGCTCAGATAGAGCTCTGAGCACCCCAGGAATGCATCCCTGGGGAGCATCCCAGGAGTTCTTCCTCTGGGGGTCTCAACCCTCCGCTCCTCCCCACCCTGCCGTGCCGGACTCGCAGCCGGTGCCGGGGGGCTCTGCCACCACAGTCAGAGGCAGGAAGGACAAAACCACAGCTAAATAGCAGGTGAGAAAACAGAGCTAAGAGATTTAAAGCAGATTACTCCTCCAGCTGGCGATTAATAACACATCGCTGTAAATCACCTGGCTTTTGCCCGCTGCCCGCTGGGAGAGAGGTTTGCAAAGACAAGTTCGTTTAATCCAATTAGAGCCCGAAGCTGTTGCTGGAAAGACAACCACCCCCTTCGCCTCCCCGTCCCCCTATCCCGCACTCACCGTCTGTCAGCGTCTGGAAGCACATCTTCCCGCTGTACTTGCCGTAGCCAGCCACAGTGCGGGCTCGCACCTGCACCACGTACACCATGCCGGGTCGCAGCCCCTCGATCCTGGCTGTGTTGGTCTGGCTGCGGGCCATGGAGGAGTTGTACTCATTGTGGTCCTGTGGGCACAGCCGAGAAAGACGGTCAGCGGTGGGGACAAGGTACCCTGCAGCACACCCGCCCCCATCGATGGCAGGGATGAGGTTTATCTGCGGGGGGATAAAGTGGTGGCCCTGGCTCTGCTCCAGGAGGACAAGCGCTGGAGCCTGAGCAAGGTGGGTCAGACCCTCCTGGCTGCCCTCGATCCCTGACAGGGAGGATCCCACAAAAGCCTGGCCTCCGGGGAGCTGCGGAGGTCCCCGCACCACGTGTCTCCCCCGTAGCCCCCTGGTGCCACCACAGCAAAGAGCATGGAGCAGCAGGGGGAAACAGTAAGAGCATCCAGAGCAAAAACACCCATGAGCAGCAAATTCCTTTCATCTTCAAACCACCGACGTTCCTGCACATTTCAGAAACGCCATGCAGTTATGGAAACGCCGTAACACACCCTACATCATCCTGCTAAAGCAGGTTCAAGGGCAACTTGCCTCTGCCGAGAGCCCCAGCCCCTACTGCTCCGCTGGCAGGGGTCCTTGTACTAAACCTTGGTGGAGACATCACGCGTCTCAAATCTCATTTTTTGCAACATTCCCCAGTGATTTGCCATAAAGGGGCCGCTGGTGAAATCATCTAATTATTCACATTTAGAGGAATTCATTACAGCTGGCAAGACGCGGGAGGGATGGAACAGCTTGGGCTCGGCACGGTTCACTGCAAGGGTCGAGAGTGTGTCCCCTGCGGGGAAGGATGGCTGCCAGCGAAACGACCCAGCAGGAGGCAGTGACCTGGGACAGGGACAACCCTGATAACCTTCGCCAGTCCTCACTGGCCCCCTCCTTTCCTCCTGACGCTGTCCCCACGCTCCAGGTCCCTGCTCACCCTAGCAGATACCAGAGCCAAGGCACTGATGGGCATTGATGTGCTGGAGAAAACGCTGCCCACGGGGAAGGAATTAGAATGTGCATCCACAACATCGCTTCCCTTCCTCTGGTTGCACGTTGCTCCCAGCCTCTGGAGCCAGCATGGGCAACCAGGCACCTGCCCCACCACCCAGACCCTTCCCAGCAAAGAGCCTGATTCAGAGCTTGGCGATGTTCCCCTCTCTCAGCAAGCTCAGGACCTGAGAAGCCTCCCAGCAGTATGGTACGAAGCTCCACGTGCCCCCAGCCCACCCTCAGTCGCAAGGTTTCCACCTGAGCTTACCGCTGCCGGCCGGGAGCCCACGGTGCTGCTGACGTCGGGTGTGCAGATGCGGCTCACCTTCTCGTAGTAGCGGATCTCGTAGTCCAGGATGATGCCGTTGGGCTGCTCAGGCTGAGGCCAGGAGAGCGTGATGCTCCTCATCGTGGCGCTCACCTGGTGCATGATGGGGACGGTGGAGGGTGCTGCCGAGGAAGTGGGAAGGGAGGGAAAATTAATGGAGAGGGATAGGACCGACAGCCCTGAGGAGCAGGAAAATCTCCTGGGCACGTGGAGCATCCCGAATCTCCCTTGCCTGCAGTTGTTTGCCCCATGGGACAAGCTCATGCATTAGCAGTGGGAAGAGCGGCATTTCAGCAGCTTACATGGAGCAGAGCAGCGAGCTGGCAAGGGAATTCTGGTGTTTAAACCAATTATTCTTTTTAATTAGGGGCTCAGAAATCCTTGGTGTTCCTTCTCCCTGGGATTGCTTGTCTCCCACAGCGGGGCAAAGACAGCAAAGCTCTCCCCAGCGGGGACAAACCGAGGCTCAGTGACGGTCCCCAGCTCTGCTTGCCATCTTTTGCCGTAACAGCCTCTCCGGGGGAGCCAGCACTGCAGGAGCCTGTGCCACAGCTGCGACCCCGCATGCTGTCAGGAATAGGACGTAGGAGGGAAAATCTGCCCACCCTGAGGACGACGACAGGAAACCAGGGCAGGGCCGCCCCAGTCCAGCAAGGGGACCCCAAGGCGCTGGAGCCCTCTAGCACGGCTTCGGCTCAGCCCTGGCCTGGAGGAGCTGCTGGGTCCGCTCTTAGGGGCTCTCTGGGGATGCTCATCCTCAGCGCCCAAACATGCTTCTCCCAGGAGCTTTATTTCCAAAGCCCAAACACTTTCAGAACAGTCTCAAACCATCCCTCAGCTCTTTGCCCACCCCGGGGCCATGGCGCAAGGGTGCTCAAAAGGCAGCGCCTCCATCCCTGCAGCACCTCCACCCCTGCACCTCCCGGGCAGCAAACCACAGGGGTCCCAGGCATCTTGTTGCACCATCCCTGGAGAAAACAAGATTCTCGGCACTGGCCAAGCATGCAGTCAGCATCGGGTGCGAGCCCAGCGTGGTTTGTCAGACCCCTTTCCCTCCCTGCCGTGCGTTTCTAATCAGTCTTGCCAGCCACACCACACATGTTTGCTCTGCAAAGCCACCCATAGTATTTCAGTTCACACACCAGACTGGAGCTAAGCGAGCAGGTTTCCTAAAACAGCTGCCAGGCACACTGTCCCCACTGCCACTGCTCCCTGCCCTGCTCTCCACATGCACTGGAGCAATCCGGGGTTGCTCTGCACCTCCCAGGGAGCCCAGCATCCCTGGAGCCGAGCACCCCTGGAGCCGAGCACCCCCAGCAGCAGCAACACCATCTTTCCACCATCAAGGACACCAAGCTATTAAATTAGCCAGGAGCCACTTCTCCAAAGGCTTTTTGCCCTCCAAGTTATACTTGAAAGGACCAGAGCCAGCCAATATGGCCCTGAACCTGCATTTAATCCTACCAAAAGACTCTAAAGAAAGGTACCCAAGTGTCTCCGCACCCAAAGCAGCGCGGGCATGACCTGCTCGCAGGGTCAGCTCCTTATCCAGTGCAGGCAGCGCTAGGCAGGGAAAATACCTCCTCCCCATGGATCCAGGGCAGAGCTGAGCTCGGCACAACCGGCTTGGGGAGCAGGATCGTGCCACAGAGGGAATCTGGGGGCAGCGGGAGCCCCACTCCACGTGGCCACACTGGGAGATGTCAATAGTCCAGCACCACCTTTGTTGATCCGGCATATTTAGTCACATACATTTTTTTTCAGTCTCTCCACATCCGCTCTGAGAAGATGCTCGTGGGCATTAGTTTGATTGCTGCTCTGTTAATTGCTGCGTTCCCCGCCCCGTTAGCGTGGAGAGTGGCGTGCAAGCGGATGGGGCTGGAGGCAGCCTTGCAGGGTGAGATAAAGTAACCAACCCAGATCCAGCCCCCCATGGCGAAAGTGGGTGGAAAAACCCACTGCAAAGCCAAAGGATTTTAGAGGGACAGCACCGATCCTGCCCTTGACACACCTGATGCATTTCCATCAGGTTATCCCGCAGCCTGTCCTGCAGCACTGGGAGCATTTCCACTTTAATATTCAGCCTTTGCAAGACAAAAAGGGAGCGCTGGGGTACAGACAGATGGACGCGGGTGCCCTGGCTGCTCCCAGGACCCGGGCAGCCCAAGAGTGAGAGACAAGCAAAGAAACACCCTAAAATTCCCACCCCAGAGAAAAGGCTTGGAGACCAGAGGCAGGTTTGATTGCACACAGCTCAGGAGACAGAGATGCCAGCCAGGCACAAGTGTAGATTTGTATTCCCCAAAGCTGGAAGACTAAAATATTTACGCCAGGTTTCTGTCTCATGCTGTCCTGAGGGAGCAGGTTGGCAAAGGCTGCCTGCGTTACACGCTCGGCGCAAAGCAGAAATTACCATCCCCTTTCTCTGCCCGAAGCAGACAGGTTTCAATCCCCTCTGCTCCCTGTGCTCCTCATTGCATCCTGGGACTGGGTCCCCCCATGCCATCTGCACACCCACCCTGTCAGCATCCCGGTTTGGCCCGGAGCTGTTTGTTCAGCTCCTGATGCCTGACTGGGAAGAGGGAGGGAAAGGGGCTGGGGCGCCTGGAAAAGGGGACAAGAGAAAAACATGGGAGAGGAATGTGCCAGAGGAGATGGAGCCTGAGCTCAGCCCTGGGATGCTGCTCCCCCCGTGCTGCAGTGAAGCCAGGCGGTGTTTCAAGGCTGGATTCACCCCATCTCCCTGCTCCCACGTGGGAAAAGGGGGGAAATGGCGCAGCTGTTTCAACCCCAAGCAACCTAGAGGGGGATAAAAAGCAGATATCGGTCCCCACCCCCTTCCCTCCCACAGCCCAGCTCTCGCTTTGCCCAGGGTGCAGGCACCCCTTCCACCTTCCCCATCCCTCTCCTGGCCTCTTTTCCTGGCCTTTCTCCCAGCTTGCTGCTTTCGTCCAGCCCGCCCAGGGCTGAGTGCAGGTTTACCGCAGCCACCACACACCACTCACACCCCAGAAGCTTTTTCCTTCAGGCTCAGAGCTTGCAACTCTGAGCTTAAAACCTCTGGCACCGTGCTGTCCCAAGACTCACCGGCTTGGTTGGTGGTGATGTTGACGGAGACGTGCTGCGGTGGGAAGGGGCTCTTGTTGGAAACCCCGTTGACAGCCTGGATCTCAAAGGTGTACGGCGTGTGCGCCCACAGGTTGCTGATGAAGACCCGGGTCTCCGTCAGCCCCAGCTGCCGGGGAACAAAGTCCACGTTGTCATCACAGCGGGAGCAGGCGCGCCGGTCCGACCGGCACTTCTTGCAGACAATGTTGTAGGTGACATCGTCCCGACCCCCCGTCTCTCGCGGCGGGTGCCACTCCAGGATGATGGACGTCTCATTGACGATGGAGATGACATTGCGGGGGCCAGATGGGACACCTGCGGGGAAGGAGAACACTTAAGACAGGCCCTTGCCTAAAACATTACATTCAGCCCCACTGGGGCTCAACGGGAGCCCCGGGAGGCTCCAGCATGGTGAAGGACACCCCACAGCTCCGTCTGCCAGTCTACCCATCACCTCCTGGCTCAGGAGGGCTNACCGCAGAGAAACAGAGGAGCAGCGGGCAAAAAGAGAGTCAGAAATGGAAAGTGGTTATTAACAGTTCGATATCTCAAGTTAGGAGCCTGGGTATTTAACGGCACAGAGGAAGGCTCTCCTCTGTGCCCGGCACCACTCACTGTTTTGCAAGCAGCTCGGACGTTGGCCGAGAGATCAAAATGGCATTGATCAAACCCGCCGGAAGCCATCGCAAATGCTTCAGCGGATGGGGAATTGAACACGGCTCCAATTGCACCTGCTGCCAGAACAGGGCCGGAGCCGACAGGGAGCGATTCAGGAGAAATCCAGGTGGGAGAGCATCACTGAGGCGCATACATACATACATCTGCCCAGGTCTGGGGAAGGATTTGGGGTTAGCCAGGATGGCTCCGCAGCCAAAACCACAAAATTTGGCTGCTGGGTTATATTAAATAAGGAAAGTGATTAATTACTCGTGCCAGCAGGGCTCGGCGCTGTGTTTCTGAGGAAGAAAAAGGACTTTGCCACAATGGGGGGGAGCAATAAAAATGATGGAGGACTTGACCTGCGAGGAAAGGTTAAGAGAGCTAAGCATGCTCTGTCTTGGGGAAAATCATCCTGGGGGAGCCTTCCACGTGTCTGTGCTGGGGAACATCATTAGTGGCTACAGATAAATTAGCCCCATTATTGGGCAGGGGTGGGCTGGTCAGAGGTGGCTTCATCAGCACAGGGGTGACGTGGCTGGTGGGATGGAGAGGTCACCCCGTGTGGAGGACCTCCAGCTGACACCCTGCTCCAGCCGCCGCCACCAGCCAGCCCGGGGTGGCCACAGGTGGCCAACCCTGCCCAGCTCCCTGCCTGTGCTTCGCTCTCCCCCTGCTCCCTTAATTGCACCCAGGCAGGCACTTTGGGAGCCGCTCTGAGCCGTTGCTGGGGATACCACAGATGAAAGCGTCTTGTTAAAATGCCTAGAAAAATGACAGGCTTTAAAAACAAATTTAAAAAAAAAAATCTGTTCCCTTTAATTCTTTTCCCCTTTAGCAGAGTAAATGAACATGTTGGGGAGCAGTCGCCAGTGCAGTGTCCTCGCTGGAAAGGGCTTTCGTGGACTCAAGACACCACAGACGTCTCGCAGTGGGGCTTCCCCAAAATCCTGTTAACAGGTAGTGGGGAGGTCAAAGGGGCTTTACGGGAGGGGTGGCAGGGGACACGTCAGGGGCAAGAGCCGAGGGAGGGACACCAGTTCCCCAGGAGGAACCAGACTCACGAAGCCTGGGGCGGAGGATCAATAAATAGCAAGTTACCCCCAAAAAGCTGCAACCTGTCTTGGGAACCTTAATCCAATCCCCCTCTTTGTACTTTAAGTAGACAATATCTTTTCAAGCTTTTTCTCAAGGAAAAGGGAGAAAACCACCTTTCTTCCCTGGCCCAGAGGCAAACCACTGTCTCCCCAAATTCCGCTCCCCCTTAAGTGCAGCCCTTTCCCTCCCTGCCAGGGGTACACGGCAGGAACCATGCTCGCAGGCTTCACCCGTCTTCAGAAGGGCTCTGGTCCAGGGTAGTGCCTGCAGCTCCACACTGTAATTTACTCCTCTGACACGGAAAAACTTTGTTGGTGAACAGCTGGCATCTCAAATTAGAGCGTCATAAAATTAAGCGTTGACAAAAAGAAATAAAAATCAGCAAATGGACTTTTTTTTTTATACTGTATTCCTATAGCGCAGCAATCCTGTAAATCAGCTACGTAACAAGACATAATAAAGATATATAGACTCATCTGCAGTTGTGCTACCTGCCAACTACCTCCACTCTGACAGCTCAAGCGATCCAGCACAACGTGCAAATCCTTTCCTCATTTCTGATGTGCATTTCAGGCACTCCCCAGCACCAAGGGTCCAGAGCATCCTTGTGCTAAAGCTCCCTGATCGGCTGATTCAAGGGCCTGGAGCATATTTTAGTGGGGGAGTTGACAAGGCTGAGACTCACGTTCCCAGCAGGCTGAAGAGCACGGCAGCTCCTTCTTCCCTCCTGGGCTCTTTCCCACCAAAAGACAAGCTTGAGGCTGCTGCTGCCATCCCAGGCAGACAGGCGCGCAGCGATGCATTGCACACAACGCCGCGTGAATACCAATGCTTAATGCACCCTCCCCCCCTATAAAAAAATACTCCATCTGCTGGAGTGTTCATCTATGAACATGACAGCAACAGCAGGTAACTTCAAATTCTAATTTATCCTGGGGATTATCTCCCTACCATCACCGCCACTGCCAGGGTGAAGTATAAATTCAAATGGCTGCCAGAGAGGTGGGTTGTGGGACCATCCCATCGCTCACCATTTGGTGCGTGCCATGGCGGTGTTGCAGAAAAGCAGAGCAAAAGGTGATGAGACATCACCTGCTTATGCCAGCGTGGTGGTCTAGGGATTCGTGTCGGTGCAAGGAACGTTTCTATAGCACGTGGAGGCAGTGGTGAGCCATGCAGAGAAGGATAGGTATTCAATATAGGTACCCCAGCCCTCCACAAAACTAAACCCTTGCAGTGGGTTGACCATGGCTGGCTGCCAGACGCCCACCCAGCTGCTCTCTCACTCCGCAGCAGGACAGGGGGACAAAATAAGATGAAAAAGCTCACGTGTTGCGACTTTATCCCCACTGCTTCCCCAGCAGCAGGGGGGAGCGAGACCCTGCAGCCCCCCCTGCCAGCCCTGATCCGTTACTCACTGGTGCAGGCAGCTGCTGGCGGGTCAAAATCTGCCCGGTAGTAGCCGTTACGGCACGTGCAGACCGGCGAGGCCTCAGCGGTGGAGCGGCTGTTGGAGGGGCACGGCGCACAGACCCCCGCGCCCTGGCTGGCCTTGAACGTCCCCGCTGGGCAGGCTGCAAGAAAAAGGAGAGGAAAGCAGTTGGGTGCTGAATCATCCCGGGGCAGAGGTAAAAGCAGGTCCTGTCCTTGAAACGGGGCAGAAAGAAAAAGAAAGAAATAGAAGACGACACATCAAAGCTTCACACCCTGTATCAGAGCTGAACAGGGTAGCACCTTTCTACAAACCTAAAATTTTCCACACTGGCCATGAATTATTTCTGGAGCCATCAGGAAAACACTGAAATCACACAGCAGTAATACAGTAATTAGCCAGGCAGAGCACAGGGGCTGCAGCAGCTGCTTCGCGCCCCGTCACTTGTACCCATGCAGAGGGATGGCGGGGGGCTGCAGGACCCCCTTCCCCAGCAGCACCCATGGGGACATGGACACACAGGGGCAGCACAGCGTTCCCCTTCTGATCTGAAACATCCCTTTCCACCACCCCAACAGCATGCCTCAGGTCTTGCATCGCTTTTTTCCATGCAAAATTTGAATATTTCATTTAAAAGTTGGTGTGACGCCCATGACAGTGCCTTACCCGTCCATCCCGCTAATCCCCCGCAGCCCGGGCCTGGGGCTAATAACCTTCCTGGCCTTTGCCTCCAAGTTCATTCAAGCAGGAAATGGCAACTAATTCATAAATGAGAAGATGCTCCAGTTACAGTTACGGCGAGGCTTTAATAAGTGACAGTAGGAGGCTTCATTAACAAACTGTCTCGCTGCTCTGCAGTTAGAGGGTGAAAATGAAGTGGCAAAGATGGGGTCCCTCATCCCCTCCCCACCCCACCAGCCCTCACCAACTAGGCACTGATGAATGGATGCTCATCCATCCTTGACATCTAACAAAACCCTCAGGTGACCCCTACAAAACCGAAGGTTGCCGGAGGGAACGTCTGTATTTTGGCACACGTGCCCAGGGGACCAGACTTCCATCCAGGCCCGCCACCTGGCCAGGGGCAGACTGTTCCTGGCCTCGCACGCAGGGTGGTCCCACCTCCGTTTGGCTCCCGGCTCTGCCCCCATGATGCTGTCACCTCCAAGGCACAGCTCTGCAAAGAAACACCCTAAGTGCCTCATAAACACGGCGATGATTGAGATAATGGAAAGTGCCTCTTAGCCCCTGTCTGCTGCATCAGGATATGAGGCATCTCCTAGCAGCCATGAAGAGGAAATTAATAGGAGCAAGCAGGAGTAACCACTTTGATGCAATTTCCTTGGGAGATAGTGGACCATCTAATCTTTATTGGAGCCCTTTAACCTGTCATTCAAAACTCCTGAAGGCCTCTTGCTCACACAGTCTTTCCAGATATTAAAAGATGATAAAAAAGGATAAATCAAAACAATATTTTACAATTTTATTATTCAGGGGATTTTTCCCCCGCCTGAGGCGCACAACTGGCTGCGATGAACCGTCTCTCCAACGGCAGTAACAGCTGAGTGGGGACGTGGCATCCCAGAGGGACCAGCCACCATCTCACGCTGCCCTTCCTCCTCTCCATCACAGGAGGACCACCGAGTCCTCCACATCCCACAGCGGCCATCCCACGCGTACGGCCCCTTATGGAAGCGCTTAGGGCCAAAACCCACCACCTCGTGCAGCTAGGCAGCTCGAGATGCGGGGTCACCATGCTTTGCAGGGCACTGGTTGGGCACAGGAGGGTTTTGGGGGGAACTCCAGGACGCCAGAGCAGAAGGCAGCTGGATGCAGACCCCCCCCTGAGCCACACACACAGCCCTGGGCCCCATAACAGCACGAGGGAACACAGAGTTACACCAGACACGCAAGGCAGGAGACACAACCGCATGTGGACACCAAGACTTTGAGGTGGATCTTCATTTCTTCACGCCTCCCTTCCTGCCAGCGCCTCCCTGCAACGTCCCAGCAGCACTGCGCTCCCACCAGCAAGCGTTAGCAGCCAGGAGACATGCAGCGGGTGACTTGCGGGCTCCAGAGCTGGAGGACGCGTTCAGAAACACTCCTGAAACGTGCTGGTCTCTTTGGAGGAGCAGGATGGAGAGGGCAGCGGTACCAGGGAACGGCCGCCTGTATTCTGATGGAAGGGGACGGGAGAGGGAGGGAGGAAGACGAGATGGTCGCAGCGCTATGAACCTTAATGCTTGGTTTTAAGCATAAGGGCACGTTGCTGGGTCGGTTGAAGGGGTCTGTTAATTTTTAATTGCAATTAATCCAAGTGATAATTTGTCAAAATACCTGAACAAAGTACACTCTGCAACCCAGTGTCCTCAGGTTTCTTCTATCACTTCGCTTATCCGTAAATTCCTCTAATCTGCAGGCACGTGGCTCTTAATTGTTATTATTACCAATTAGCTTTTCTCTCCTGTAATTACACTGTGCTTGCCTAAAGTCTCCCGCAGTTTCGGGGGAGGCTGATGCTTTCTCCTTCCTCCCAAAGCTGCCACAGGCTGCAGCCCTCCGCTCTCGCTGTTGCCCAAGTCTCCTCTATCTGGGGCAGCTGAACCGTGAACCTCACACCAAAGATGAAGCCGAAAGCCCCAAGCCCCTGCAAAGCCACAGAGGGATTTACAGAGACCCACACGGTGTGGGATCCATAATCCTTCGGATGGTAAACTTGCAATCCGAGCGTAAGGCTCGGACAGAGGGCTTGAGCCCATGAGGGAGCAATAAATCACCCCACTAACAGAAATGCAATGTTTGCCTTGATTTAAGGGCTGCTACGAGAAAGTTTCCCAGAGCTGGCAGGGTCTGGATCTGCAATAGCACTTCAGACAAGTGCGGGACGAGGCTCTGCCTCGGCTTTCCCTGTGGAAACAGGCCCCTTCTGCCAGTGCCCAGGCCTGCGGCGCAATCTGCATCTCTTCAGCCCGGAGAAGAATTAATTGATTGTTGATTACGTGGGCTGGATAAGATTAATGATGTGCTTAACTATCCATTTCCTCGCCTTTAAGCACTAGGGGTGTGTTTGTAAATGATGAGGCACAAAACCGGGCTGTGCCGCCCAGCGGCTCGCCAGGGCGGCCTGCTCGGCGCTTGCACCCCGGTACCCCGGAGCTGCCTGCAGATCTGCCATCCTGCCTGCACCCCGGGGGGGGGGCGCCTGCGCTTTGCCGGCAGGACCCCTTCCCAAGGCGGATGCAGGCCTTCGCGGGCAGGAGGGAGCATCGCTGGAGGGCGGCTTATTGATATTTGCAGCGCCCCACAGAGCTTGATGCGGCTGGGGAACTCCGGGCCAGAGCCGCCCCCCTTGCCCCCCAAAGGCTTGGGGTGGGGATGTGGCCGTGTCCCACGCAGAGCGAAACACCCAGCAAAGGCGCCACAGACCTGCATCCCCGTCCCGCCTCCCTCCTCACTCTGCAGCTCGCACAGGGCCCGATGAAATGCAGCACGCAGCAGCGTCGTGAAGCTTTTTGCTGCTTAAAACTCGCCTGCCTTAATGGCGTGTATCCTACACCCTTAGGTTTTGGGTGCCAGGGGTCCTAGAAAGAGCTAGAGGGAAGCGGGATCTCTCTGCCTATCCATCCCTGCCGCTGCCCAAGGCAAGCCGCTGTCAACAGACCAGCTGCTCAGCGGAAAGGGTGCAGGCACAGGGGTAGCCAAGCATTTCATTCTGCAAACTACGTCCTCGGTTAGCACCTGGAACTTTTTAATTACTCTCTCAGGGAAGCTTTAGTCAAAAAGACAAAAGAAGGAAAGGAGAGGAAA
>VZTV01083200.1:0-10917 GCA_013400875.1 Anhinga rufa | reverse complement strand
GGGGAGCGGCCCCAGGCGAGCGGGGGCGCCGGGAGCCCCTGCGGCGCCGCCCGCGCAGCGTCCGGCGGCAGCCGGTGCCCCGCGCTGGCGGGAGAGCGGAGCCACGGGAAACCCGCAAACAGCGGCGTTCGGGTTCCTGTCCCGAAGGCAGTCGCAGGCAACGGGTTTCCCGCTTCCCCCGCCCTTTTTTCCTCCTGTTATTTTCTCAGCTGAAAGAGGTGCTGACATAAAATCAGTATCTGAGGGTACCTCCGGCTACAGGGCAACATCTGAGTAACGGCTGGTTTTGGAACATAGTAGTACTAAATTGCTGTTGACTAATGAATGTGAATAATGCTTGATACGTATTGAAATTCTTCTATTCTGTTTACAAGAACTCTCCACCTTTTTAGCAACAAGAGCATTTAAATATTTTTTTTCTTCAACATACTATTTTAGAATTAATTCTTAATATCTTTTATTTGTCTTTTATGTGACATTATGCCATGAGTGACTAATAAAGTTTCTCTATGTAAACTACAAAAAATCTTATAGAAATGACTACTGTTTTTACCAGCACATGCAAATAATTTCTCTTCTTATTCTAGACAAGTTGGTTGATACAGATTTGCTTGCCCATAGAATCGCAGTTACTGTCCCAGTCACGGTACATCTGGGAATGCAACTCAGAGAAAGCAAAACAAATACATAAACCCAAAATTAAATCAGAGATTATGATGATGTTGTCTTCTCTGCATCCCCTTAGCACAGAACAAACAGATCCAGATGCTGCGTGCCAAACGGCCAGCGTGTAAACCATGATTAATATACGATTAAAATAATCCTTTGAGACCAAAAGCTTGAATATATACGGTAATTATAGCTGCAGTTTCTCTAGGTAGTTTAGAACCATACTAAAAATACATTTCAGATTTGCCTTTGATCTATAGACCTTATGCTGATAAAATTACAGGACATGCCAGAAGGAACTAGTTTGCCGCTATGTTGCAGAGTCCTAAACTTGGCAAATTATCCAATAAATCATTGACATAAAACTTAAATGAGCCTGTAGCTAGCAAGCATTTGCTTTTTAACTAACCATTAGGGTAGCATATCAAAAGTGCACTTCCTTCCATGGTATTTCTGTACTTGGACTGCAAACTCAAAAACAGAGGCCTAGGACAATTTCATCTCTCAGCAGGCAAATCCTTTATAATGAAAACATAAACATAATTTTTATCTTGTGTCCTCAATTTAGTGAAGGGTTTCACATTAGAGGAGCATTTTGCCTGGTTTGGTTCATTTTTTTCTCTTTGAAATTTGTGGTTATTTTTGTTAAAAGCTGGGGCAGGAGATAATTTCATCTCACCCATCTTTAAGTCTCTCAGCACGGTGCTCACATCTAAGCTACCTGACAAGTTCCCCAATACAGTCTATAGAGATCCATCTCTGTAGTTAATATAGTCTACAGGACCGAGGGTGCAATCCGCCTGGCCAAATGTAATGCCTGTTTCAGGATGAGACAAATAAATAATCAACACCCATACTAGAGTAGTCAAATCCTACTCTAGATTTCTTCAGGCTGAATCCTGTACTGAAAACAGACTTAATGCTTAGGTTTGCTCTGCAAAGGTGCCATTGATGGACTTTGTCATCTCGTTTCTTATCTAAGAATTGAAAGAAATAAGAGCCAGCTTATAAAATGAATGGGCAAGTGGCCACTCTGCTGCAAGGCTAAAAGGTTCTCTCGGCTCTTGTGGCTGGTATATGAACATTTGTTGCATAACTATGCATATGGACAGCATACCTTAAAAGGCTCCTGATGCTGAAAAGTAGCTGTCTTTTAACTGTGGTGTCCACATGGGGAACAGAGGACTAGTCCTCTATTATCACAGCCACTGTGCTATCTGAATGCCTTCATAAATTTACCTTAGCTCCATACTGATAAAACCAAGCCTGTGTTATTCTGCTGTAGACCTGCTACTCCAGATGCAATTCTGTTCTGCAATGACATTCCTGTAACATTTAGGATTTTTTTTTTCCAAATGCTATGCTAAATTTATTCATTACTAGCTTACACCATGTATGCTTGTGCCACCATTGATTTCTGGGTTAAATATTTTCCTTATTGTTTACCTCTTTGATGTATTTATAGGCAATTAGCATGCATTCTGTTTCAGTATTTGGCTTGTTAGCCTAAACAAAATAGAGTTCTTCTGAACTGTCCTGAGAAACTATGTTTTCCATTTCCATAGTCATCATGGTACCTTTTATTTGCATTTATTCCATATTAGTTCATATTTCATACATGATTAGAATCTTAAACTGTCCCTCAGAGGTGACCTTACTGCATCACTTAGAGTGCTTCATCTCTGCTGGGACTATTTTTACTAATGCATCTTAGGTTACATTTGCTGTGTTATGGTGTCGTGGGCTTATCCATGGCCACATGCTTTGAGGTGCTCCAGCATGATCTCATGCACAGCCACAGATGCTTCGAGGTGTACATTCTCCAGCGTGGACTTATGCTTGGGCCACAATCCCTTCAGAAGTATACCTGCTGCACCACAGGCATAACCATGGCCACAGACGCTTCGGGGTGTCCTGCTCCCACATGGACTCATCCACATGTCACAGTCCCTTTGACTCGAGTTCACACTGGAGTTCCAGCCTGTCCAGTACAGCAGCCCAGAAACAGCAGCGATGCCCTGGCCATCTGCCAGCCCAGGCACATCACCATTGCTGTTATCAGAATGTTCCCAGGCACAGCAGAGTCAGATGATCAGCAGTGAAAGCAAAAAGCAGCCACTAATGAGCACTACACTCTAATACACATNAGACAGTTTAATAAGTAAACCAAAAGCTTTCCACACAAGCAAAACAAAACAAGGAATTAATTCACTCCTTCCCATCTCAGGCAGGTGTTCAGCCATCTCCAGTAAAGCAGGGCTCCATTGCACATAATGGTTACTTGGGAAGGCAAATGCCATCACTCTAGATACCCCCCCTTCCTTCTTCTTCCCCCAGCTGAGCAGGATGTCATACGGTATGGAATATCCCTTTGGTCAGTTGGGGTCAGCTGTCCCGGCTGTGTCCCCTCCCAGCTTCTTGTGCACCGCCAGCCTCCTCGCTGGTGGGGTGGGGTGAGAAGCAGAAAAGGCCCTGACTCTGTGTAAGCACTGCTCAGTAATGACGAAAACATCTCTGTATTATCAAGACTGTTTTCAGCACAAATCCAAAACGCAGCCCTATACTAGCTACTATGAAGAAAATTAACTCTATCCCAGCTGAAACTAGCACATATGGTAAGCTTGTAGGCACCAGTATATATTTAGCTCCTTTTCCATATCAGTTGTTTTGCAGAAGCAGCAATGATGATAGGAATTTTTGCCTCTAAAGATTAATGCAGTTGAACATCTTCTGTTCAGAATCTTCAGTATCTCTGAGAAGGACCAAGAAAATATGGCCCTAAATGCAAAAGACACATCTTCCTTGCTCACACTTGTATTAAAGAATTGAAATACACACACTAACATAGACATGACTAGCCATGACCAGATTCCAGAAGGGATTAGAAAGAAGAGAGGTAAAAGGCAACCTGCAGTACCTTTAGCTCAGACATTAAGCAGAAGTATAGAGATGCCACCTGAGATTCAGACACAGTCTCCAGAAAGACTCAGGTCTCTTTCTGCTGGCCAGTAAAGAGAGAGTTTTTTCAGTTTTAGCTGGTAAAAAAGAGGAGTCTGCCCATAGGGCTAAGTTGTAAGTGATAAGTTATGAGTTTGTGATAAATTACAAAGACCCGTTTTCCCTATCGTTTCTGGACATGGATAAAAGTTACAGCTTAATCTGGGTCTTTGGTTGCATAAGTCAGTATTTTGAAAAGTGCCTAGAGATGTGGAATCATGGTCTAAGTTTTGAAAGGGTCTTGAATTTCAAAATGCAGGGAAAAAGCGATACGAAATCTTTCTGCCAGAATTTGTCAAGGCCTCTTGCAGAAGAACTGGAGGCCTGTACTCACAGGTCCCAGGTGTATTACTGATACGTAAGGTTGTCTCTCCCTAGGTGTGATGCTCATGACTGGCAGAGCATGACTGGTCACACAATGAAAATGAGCCATCTCCTGTGTGTATGTAAGCCCTGTTTGTCTTGCAGCTCCTCGTGTGATAGAGATACCTGGATTTGCAAAATATGAAAGGCACATATTGATCACAGGATATATTTAGTAAAATGCAATGGGGTAAGGATTGTGGCATTTATAAATATTAATATAGCTAGCAGTCACCCCTGGGAAGGAGGGCTGCTGTTGGAAATGGACTGAGTCTTATATACAGTTCAGACAGGCCAATAGGAGCTGTGGAATAAATATGGCTTACTGTCTATATCAGTATAGAAAAAACCCTAAACTGAAGCGCTCCAAATCATTAGTCTCTTTAGAAAGTGACTCTGGGATCCGGAATTTGACAATACATTGCCCTGGACCTTTGCAAAGCTGTGTAAATCCTTCATTTGGGGCAGAAGTGGACTAAGGAAAAGGACTAAGTCGTGCAAAATGATCAGAATTTCATTAACATTTCAAATGCTCTTCACCATTTGAATCTCTGTCACAATGACTAAAATCTTTATAGAAAATCAAAACCTGTTCACTATCTTTCATGCTAATAATGAACATTGGATAAAGAAGGATTTCCCAAAGTGGCATTTTAATTAATACACTTTGCACTATAAGTGCCTTCTGGGAATTCAGATATGCTTGCACAGGGGGACTTTAAAATTTAAATATTCCTAATAAGCTTTTTCTTACAATTAACACTAATTGAGGACTACAGACAAGAATGATTACTCTCCTACTAAAATAATTCCTCAATTGAATTACTACAAGAGGGCCTTTTTGTTCTTTTGTGGGTTATAGTCCTGATTTATATTCAGGACTGGAGTATTGTGATTTTGCTATCAATCTTTTTAGCAACTGAGGTTTCTTCAGTACACTTTTATAGTTTTGTTTGCTGTGGGACTCCCAAATTAGACAGAGCAAGACCAGAAGCCACAATGAAAATTGGTGAGCAGTGCTGGAGTGAACAGTTTTTGTTCTCTCCAAATTTGAATTGCTCAATTTATAAAGCTGAGTCTAAACTAGAAGTATTAGAGAAAATGTGATGTAATAATGCCCAAAACACAGAAAAAAAAGACTAGTTTAAATTCTAGAATGCCATACTGTTAGATATATTTTCTCAAGCCAAATAGCCAGTAATAGGAGGAGGTCAGGGACTGTGACTTTATCGAAGGCTGTAATTCTTCATTTGGATAGCAAACAACAAAAGAAAGACTATTTTGTCCATCATATTTTTTACTGCTGGAGTAATGCCATACCTTCTTGATCAGTATACCATCATTGCCACCAAAACCAGTTGTCCTTCTCTGACAACCATGGTTTCTCAGCTCTTTACTCTGGTGTCCTTCTTCTCCTCTTTGTGCTGGCCCAGATATTCATGTGCTCAGGTGGTTTGGGGACTTACCCAGCTCCAATATCCCCCTCTCTGATCTATGCATCTTTCTGGCTATGTGACCAGCTGTGCCAGCACAGCGAAGGATGTGCATCAAAATCAGAATGAGTAGCCAGGGTCTTTGGGCAAGACAGAATGGACACTTCCATTGGTAGATTGTGTTGGTTTAAAGAGCAGATAAAATTGAGAGTCACTTTAGCTCAGCCTGACAAAATGTGGAGGTTTTTCTTTAGCAATAAGCCTGAAGATTTGCAAAAAGACTGCAAATTTTTAATCTCCCACCTCTGATGTTAAATATCCTTCGTGATCTCTGATTTTGTTGTTTGGGTTTTTTTAAATATCTCATGCCCACTAAAATGCCTCGCCCTTTCTCCGATCCGAAAAGACAAAAACCCAGCACTTAAAATACAGCCCTGTGTGTAGGATTGGGTTGTGCAGTCTCTAAGGTGCTATATGAAACCCTAATGGGTCCATTATACAAGGCTCACAGGAGTTACTTTTTTTGATTATTTAAATGAGCTCAAATCCTTTCATGGTTTTGTAGCAGCCGTTTCAAAAATAGAATGGACGAAATGAGGAAAGCAGGCATTCTTGTTTGTTACTTTTCAGTCTGGCTGAAATATGAACTGTTGCATGTTACCCTTTCTTCTTCCTAGTGTTTTCAAGAAATCCTGACATTTTGCTCCCCCATAGAAGAAAATTTAGAGACTGGACCAAAATAGCAGCTGTGGAAAACGCTAAACTGTTGGAACAGTGGGAACTGCTGGAGAAGTCGCCTTCCCAAATTGTTTCTGCTTCTGCCACACATGTTCTCCCATCAGCCTTTTTCCACTCCTCAAAGTATCTACCCCATACTGCCCAGAGCAGAGGGGAGAAACCAGACCTCCAAAAGAGAGCGAGACCAAATCCATCTTGTTCAGGGTATGGTGTCAGTCTCCTCTAGTTAGGATAACAGCATTCTTGTGCAAACTAAGGTTTGCTTGCGGTATCTGTAAAGTTGGTACTAAGAAGCTCAAGTTTCAGGATTGAAGAAACAGGAGGATTATTAAGTTCTTTGCTTACATATTTCTTACATTTTACATATTTGCTTCCATTTTCTCTTTTAAAAGAGGATTGCCTATGTATCATCCTCTCACTGCCCCAGCTGCACTTTTCTATCTGAAGGAGCTTTATTTACTTTGCAAGACCAATTCAGTAATTCCACATTTATGCATGAGCATGAAATTCTGGTCTTCTATGACTCTGCATTTTTATCCTGAACTATCAAATTAGACAATACACATAGTTGTTCTATATAAGCTGCTCCCAAGACCTGATTAGAGACATAATTAAAGTTTCACGTCATGTAGTACCTCTACTGCTTTCTTATTTCTTTATATTGGCGTTTGCAACCTATATAACAGTCTTCCAATGTAGGGGTGTTAGTTTTCACAGCTCTACTAGCAGGGTAGTTTTTAAAAATATGTGGGGAAATCAGAGTGCAGAATATGTAAGCCAAGCAGATTGACTTTTAGTAAAGCCCCATTGCAATGTTTGTGTTTTGTTACCAACACACTTCCACTTTTCAGCTTGTTAGTTTAGGACAAGATCTTGTTTTCTAAGGCACGGCACAAACCAGAGCTGAGAGATTACTGAGAAACAAAGCAATACTACAAAGCTGATTATGCAAAGCCATTTTATATGAGGGAGCTCCACAAAGCACTTTATTTGTTTCTCTTCCCTAAGTGCTTGCTTAGAAGATTGACTTTGCTGGGTAGGCATGTAAAGATTGGTTGCATCTATGTATTGTACAAACGAATTGACCGCACAGCTGGTGAAATATTCTACTCTTCTGGAATTCTCCAAATTCCTTGTATGGCAATTAAAATTAAAATTATACATATGTACCATGGTCCTGTGGGTGGGAGGAGGTGGTTTCACCCTTTTAGAAGATATTTTCCTTAACTGAGAAATTGAAATGGCATTACAATTTAATCTGTATTTATAATAACTTATTATTTTATAGTGTTTTTCTTCAGTATGCAGAGGAAAAGCTTATATTAAAATGTAGTAAGAGTAGAATTTATTGACTGAACTTAGGTTTTGTTTCAGAATAAAATATTTTGACATTTTGGTTTCCTTTTTTGTTTACCACTTAAAATACTCAGCTTCTTGCTGTTTTCTGTCCCAGAATGTGATCTTGTGATTCTTCTATTCTTAGACAAAAACCTAGACAGATTATGCAGTGCATATCGTCCCTTATCACCTTGTGATAAGTGACTAAATTTGCACATTTGCAGTTCTTCTCTTTGGGAATATGCAGTCATGGATATGGTGGTTAAAATCCTTCTTAAACCAAAACGTTTTTACATAGTACAGTGCATATTTTACATAGCAAAGAAGGAAAACATTAAAGTTTCATCTAGTTTTAGATGAACATTTAGTTTCATCTAATCCAAGTGTGATTAAATTGGATGTGCTTTCCTTAAGTTAAACCAAAAGAGCCCAATCAACAAATTCTCCAGGCCTGTTCTAGTTGTAGCTGATCTCCCAGTGACTGTCTCTTAGTATTTTTCCTTCCAAAGCCACAGCCTTGCTTCATGTGTCTTTGCCCTTTCTCCCTCTATCTCCTCTTACCAGTAACAATGCACGGCTATGGTGAGAATTCTCTCTGTCCCATACCGATTTGTGATTGTTTTTTTCCAAATGCCAGATGTCTGCATGCCCCATGTTGTTTTCCAGTATTAAGAAATACCTGTGATTACATCTACCTATGTACATAGGTGCAGGGTAAAAATTGACTCTTCAGCCTCTCTAACACCCAGCTCAACAGGGTATTGCAATAAATGGCTTCTTAGGTATAGATCAATAAAATGAACGTTATTGACAAACTGAAAGTTATTATGGTAAACGTGGTGGCTTTCAGTCTGAGCAACTCTGGGATGGCTTTCTCTGTACAAGTTGGGTTTGCTATGTAGTTAGATGTTTGGATAAAAAATTAATTTCACCATATGATCCAACTCCATTGATACTTCCAGATTCATGTGAATACTTACGGAAGAGCTTTGACACATTTGGTACACACCAGATTGCAAAACATTATTCATGGTGATGAACAGTTGCTCATGAGTGATTTTAATAATTACCGTAAGTTCTAATATAAAGAACTCATACAATGTTGCATTTTAGTTTTTAACTTGGATTTACCATCTGGTGTGAAGTTTTCTTTTCCACATCTTTATAAAAAGTCACCAAATATACATGGCCTACAACAAGAAACACAGAAATATTAGTCAATGCTTTCACTTTGAGCAATGGGCCTGTCACATCGATGGCATCATACTGAATGAATTCAACAACTGGGCTGTGGCATATTTCCATTTTTAATCATAGAAATCAGAAATAGAGGGGTCACATGCTAGCTCAGAATGATTCTCACAATATATGCTTAAATACTTTGTGTTATTTGACCAAACTGTAGAGTTTAGAAGTGCAAAAATCTTTGATTATTTGATTTACTGGAGAGTATTTGATTAGACATAGCTTAATGTTTCAATCTCTTCTTTGGTTAATTGTGAAATTTCATATTTATTTAAAAGATTTGTATACATTGTATACAAATGTGTATACACAAAAAATCACAAACAGAATTAAGAGTTGGAATTATGTCTTCTCACTCTTACACACAAGCATATAAATACTAAATAAGTGCAAAATAAAAAATTAAATATGTGCGTTTGTCTTTCATTTTATACTGGGTACAAAGGAGATTTTGTGAAGACAGTATTCCACATTGATTGCAGTATGGTGGGGATTTTTTTTTTTTCCTTATACAACTTTCATGTTATTCTTGAGGAGTTTGTTGATCTTAAACAGGATTCAATTTTATTTTCTCAACAGATAATATGTAAAATAAGTTTAAGATAAAATGGGCAGGGTAAAATTCCTCAAATATTTTTTGTTTTGTGTGTGTGTACATCCATATCTTGTATGTGCCTTTTCTTAGTCTTTAACCTATGAACACGTTTTAAGTGCTCTGCTTAGTAGATTTTTATGTACATTTGGGAAGGCCATTTAGGTCTTAAATGTACCAGATGGTGCCAAGTGTTGTCAACTGAAATGCAAAGGAGTTACTCAGAGGTCAACTGTAGGCAGTAATGAGAGAAAAAAATGGATGTTTTGCTGTCAGGCACTGCTGTTTTTTCCCCTCCTTATTGATTCCTTCCTTTGATTTTTCTTTAAATACTTTTGGAGAACTGATTGTTTGAAATGTCTGGTTAAAACTGAAACGGAGAAACAAGGAAATCAAACTGAGCTTCAAGCCCAAATTTGCATTTTTTAATATGATTTTTGTGTGTATCTAACTGCCACTAAAGCAGCACAAATCTTTTACAGCTCTAGGATACTGACTTGTTACAGCTCCTGAAAAGTTCACAATACAATATTCTCTTTCCTGCAGCTCCAGCTGCCTCCATCTGGTTCTAGGGACCACTTTATTCATTTTCCACCAGAATGAAATTCTTGCTTTTTTTGTGGCCCTATATTCATTAGTAACAGAACAGAAAGACAGTGCTTGGCAATGTCTTGCAACTGGTGGTTCAGGTAGAAACCCAACTGAATTGTATTACTCCTTTGAATATCTTAAAATCAGTGTCTTGTGTTGGCTTGACTTTCTCTGAATCTTTCAGATTGTGCTGTTTCCTATGTCCTGTGTCCAAATCTTCAAGCTTTTGTTTCCAAAGCTTTCCTTACAAGAAGAATTTCTCCTGCCACCTCAGTTTCTGTTCGTGGTTATCACTTCTGTCTGGTTATTATTCCCCTCACTGATTTATGTATTGTAAGCAGAACCAAATGAGGCCAGTTTCCTGTTTGCATCTCTGATGTGGCTTGGATGACTATGTCTGTATTATCCCTTGTACACAATTTATACATCATAAACAAATTTTGGGAGAGCAGAGTTGGTAGAGACTTGACTACTTGTACGTACTTTTTCCTGCAAACTAATTTAAGCTAAAGCTGCATACAAATGTGATTTGACCTTGTAAAAGGAGATTCTCGGGCACCTCAAAGTACCCCAGGTTCTTATGTCTGTCTGGTGTCAGACATAAAATCACTGTATGCAGTTGGGATAGAATGGAGGCTGTTCAGCCAGGCTTTGGGAGCTAGGGCTATTTGCACTTCAGACAAATACGTGACTAACTGCAACATATACAGACAAATACAGAGTTTTGCTTAGGGCGTCATGGCTGAGTCATTGTAAAGCAAGCCCTGTTTGTGTCTTACAAGTCATCACTCTGCGCACCTGCTGAATTTAGCCTTTAGCCCATATTTAAACATAGACATACCCTCCCTACTGACCAGACATACAATATTAAGTTTCCTCAAGGCTTGGTGCATTTGCCCTTGCGGCAAAGAAAGCAAATGGTGTCCTGAGCTGCATTAGACAAAGCATTGC
>VZTV01083198.1:62230-89593 GCA_013400875.1 Anhinga rufa | reverse complement strand
CAGAGGTCCCTTCCAGCCCCCGCGGTTCTGTGACTGTGTGAACATGTCTTGGTGGCATGGTGGGTAAGAGGACATCACTTCTGAGACCCCCCCAGTGGTGGTCCCACAGCAGGAGGGGACCGGGCAGCGAGAGCGCAGCCAGGAGGAGCTTCACCTTCCCGGGGCAAAAGAAGGCAACACAAGTGTTAAAGCAGCCATCAGGAAAGAGGAGGATATCTTATGCCTTATAATCCAGGGCTGGCTGGAGCCAAGAGCTCTCCTGGCAGAGGGAGGTGAAAGCCCTCTTGACCCGCTGGAGGAGCTGCAGAAGCTCTTGCTTCATCTCAGTGGAGCTGCTGCAGGGCTTGAAATCAGGCTCCCAACTCTCCTACCCAAGTTTTCCCCTTGAAAATCTGTTTTTTGTCAGTGACTATGTGGATCCTACTGGTTTGATCTGAGTCCTGAGCCAGAAGGACTGGTTTTGTCTGAGTCTTGCTGGAGTCTGACCCAAGATGAGACCCGGTGGCCAGGTCTCTGCCTTCCCCCTCCTCTCCGCTGACCGCTGCCATGACTGCTGCCTTCTTCCTTACTTGCGTGCATCAACTTTTGGGGTGGTCACAAAGGCTGGAAAAGTTTGGGGTTTTCCCCTGGATGAAAGCAGGAGGGCTGTGGGATAACGTGGCTCCAGCAGCTGGAGCCTCACTGGAGGCCACACGGAGACCACGGGCAGCTGCTGTGCGCAGAAGGAGCCAGGGTGGCCACAGCTACAGCAGCCTGGGCTAGCTGAGAGAGCAGAGAGACTCCTGGCCTCCAGCAGTTGGTAGCTCAGCGATTTATTCAATGATTTGAGCTTTCCTTTTTGCTCCACGGATTTTTTCTGTTGCTTTTTGAGCCCCTCTGCGCCCTTTAGCATCCTCTGGCATCCTCACCACTCCCACCGCCCACCCAACAGCCTTTCGGTCCTCAGCTGGTACGAGTGGGTGCTGCCGGAGTCAGAACTTGCATTGATCGATGCAGAACGAACTCACACACCTCATTCTCGCACCAGTACAGAGACAAGCAACCCTCCCTTTCTTTTGGGGCCGGATCCTGATCGCGGGCCAGTGAGATGCTCCAGGTTTAGACAGATTGCATCAAGAGCCCGTTCTCTTTGTAGGAAGCTCAGAAGAAAGACAATCATATTAGTAACACACGCCGCTCTTCACACAAACAACCTCACAAATATTTATCAGCTGGAGAAATACACGGGCTCGGAAGTTGCCAAGTAACATAACAAGAGGCCCTTTTAAATAAAGATATGTGCGACTGTGGGTGACGAATTAACCAATTCCCTTGGTACGTGGCCCAAACACATGCTTTCCTCTGGAAGGCCAGCACCAGTAATAATAATAACGATCCAAGCCAGGAAAAAACCCCTGTGATAGGCAATGTCTAACCGTGTGTCCAGCACCTAGTGAATCCCGGGGGAAATTGGTCCCCTGCCAGGAAGCTCCGCAAGCGAAGCAATGCCCACCAGATCCGTGACTGCCAGGGAGAAATCGGGAAGGAGGATGGGACTGGGGTGTTTATTGTGCAGGGGAGGCGAGAGCAAGCCCCGTGCTCTCGGTAGGGTTTCATCCTGCACTGATGCACCTCTCCTATTTACCTATAGGACCACTCTTCTCTATAGGCTCAGGTTTGCGAGGCACCTTGTTGTAGACCCTATATCTCCACACCCCCCTCCCTCCAGCCCCAAGGCCAAGCAGCGGGGCACATTGCACCCCTTCCTCTCCAAACCAGGTGGCTACGTCCGATAAACCCAGCAGGAATATTGCCTGCCCCAGCCTGCCCAGGCGTGGTCTGCACTCTCCAGATGGCCAGGATTTTCCTGTTTCCCTGTCGCTAAATCCTGCTAAATCCTTGCTGTGAGGCGCGTTTTCAAGTTTTCGATGGGTTATTAGGAGACTGAGTGTAATTCTGTATGGCGTTGAGCATGGGATGGCCCTGATGGGCTCTGCAAGTGCTGCCAGGAAAGACAGGCGGGTTTGCAGATGAATGGAGACCTTGTCCCGTTCCTCCTTCCATGGGGAAGCCTTGGCTTGTGGGGCTGGGATTTGGTGGAGATGTTCCTGTAGAAGTCCACCATCTCCTCCACACCATCACCAGAGAGTACGGCCTGAGGGTTTTGCAAGAGGGTTGTCATTTTGGGACCATTTTGGAACCATTTGGGGTTCTTGCCTGAACTAAAGCATGGAAAAACTTCTTGCTTCCCTGGGCACGAAGCTGGTAGGCAAAGTTAACAGGGTGAGCATCTCCAGCTGCGTGGTTTTGGGGAGGACGGACTCTGCCCACCCTCGGCGTGCCCAGGGGGGCAAGAGGAGGCAGATGGCCGAAGCGATGGCAGCGGATGTTGCCCAGAGAGGTTGTAGATGCCCCATCCCTGGAAACATTCGAGGATGGGAGCTCCTCCCTCAGCTTATGGCCATTGCAGCGCCCTGCAGACACGCACCAGAGAGGATGCGCAAGGGGAGGTCAGAGCTTTTATTAGCCCAGCTGCTGGAGCTGGAAAAAACAGACCAGTTTTTGGGCACAGGAGCTCATCTCCTTGTCCCTGCTTTCTAATTATATCAGTTGATCTAGTACGAGCTCGTTCCACTCCCCGTGGACCATGCCTTCATTCCATCCCCAGCTCTGCCCTTCACAAGCACTTGGAGTAACAGCCAAGCCATCCCACCTGAGATGCTGAGGATGGGAGGACCGGCCGTCCCACCTCAGACTTTTCCTGCAGTGGGGTCTTCTGCCTCCAGGAACACAAGGAATTGCAAGGAAAGAAGGGACAGGGACATGTTGGTGTTGGTTTTTGGCCAGACCACTCATCTTGCGCTGCTGTTTTCCACCCAGGGTGATTGGCCCCAGCAGTGGGGTGGAAAGCCAGGGAGGGCTGTCCCTGTAATGGCTTCTCAGGGCATCTCAGAGAGGCCAGAACAGAAAGGAGAGGAGGAAAACATCCCAAAAACCACCAGGGATGCTGGGCTGAGATGGGCAGAGCGGCTCCCCAGCTCCCACGGCTCTCCTCCCCCAGACACCGTGGTCCTGCTCTCCTTGCCCAGGGCAGGGGGGCTCTGGGAAAGTCCAGAACCTGTTCCTGGCTCAAATTTCTGCCTCCTCAAATAAATACAATTCTCAAAAGGCCTCTAGGAGAAGCCACAGCTCCACCCAGTTTCAGCTCAGCAAGGGCATAAATACCTGCCTCTAGGAGCAGGCTGAATAAAGCATAGCTCTCGTGCCAGTCTCGGGGAGACCCTGATGTTCTCCACGGCTCCCAGCTCCTCCTGTAATGCAAATAATAAATCACTGCTGCTGAGCTGGTCCCCAGCCAGCCATTGCGCAGCAGGAGTTCGCTCTCCTCCTTCCTCCAATCTGCGGGCTGCTGTGCTCTTCCTCCCGGCTGCTGCGCATTTCTTCCCTCCCAGTGGTTTTCCGAGTGGGGATGCAGTTGCAGTTGCATTTGAAGACCCCAGGTGTTGATCTCTTTGGGGATCAGGCACATCCCCAACAGCCAGGAGTGGTTTTAGCAGTGTTGAGTCCCAACTGAAGAGTTTGTTCTCTGTTTTGTGCTCTGCTACCGGCATTTTGTGTGGCCCCTGGCATGTTCCTTAACCCTGCAGACCTCTGTTTCCCTCTGCTAGGCTGTATTGCAGCCGCCCAAGGCCAGGGCAGCAATGATGAGGGATTGTACTGGGTGGGAACTAAACTGGGGACTATGGTGAGATATTTTAAAACCCAGCCTTGTGGCCTGCCCCTGGGGAGGAACAGCCCCAGGCACCAGCACAGGCTGGGGCTGCCCTGCTGGGAAGCGGCTCTGCTGAGAAGGCCCTGGCAGTGCTGGTGGGCAGCCAGTGCCCCTGAGCCAGCGCTGGGCCCTCGGGGCCAAGGAGGGCAGCGGTGTCCTGGGCTGCATGGACAGGAGTGTGGGCAGCAGGGCGAGGGAGGCCATCCTGCCCCTCTGCTCTGCCCTGGGGAGGCCGCAGCTGGGGTGCTGTGTCCAGTGCTGGGCCCCCAGTGCCAGAAGGACAGGGAGCTGCTGGAGCAAGGCCAGCGCAGAGCCACAGGGATGCTCAGGGGATGGAGCATCTCCCTGGGGAGGAAAGGCTGAGAGACCTGGGCTTGTTCAGCCTGGAGAAGAGAAGGCTGAGGGGGATCTCCTCAGTGCTGATCAGTGTCTGAAGGGCGGGTGTCAGGAGGGTGGGACTGGGCTCTTCTCAGCGGTGCCCGACGACAGGACAAGGGGCACCGGGCACAAGCTGGAACACGGGGAGTTCCACTGAAACCTGAGGCAAAACCCCTTTGCTGTGCGGGTGCCAGAGCAGCGGCCCCGGCTGCCCAGAGAGGCTGTGGAGTCTCCTTCCCTGGAGCCATTCCCACCCCGCCTGGACGCGGTCCTGTGCCCCTGCTCTGGGGGTGCTGCTCACGCAGGGGCTGGACGGGGGGAGCTCCGGAGGGCCCTGCCAGCCCCCGCCGCTCTGTGAGTCTGTGATTCTGTGAATGTGTGACCTGCGCGTGCTTGGGGCGGGTAATCCCCGGCAGGCAATGACCAGTCTGTTTCCAGCAGAGCCCAGAAAACCTCAGCTCACCTGTGATCTGCGGCTCGGGCGGGCTGTGCGACACCGCCGGCACCGGCCAAACCAACCCGCGGCCTGTTGACATTCCTCAGTGCCAGCCAAGGGCTTTGTTTTCCCCTCCGTGCTCTCAGGGACCCAAATTAGCTTTTAATAATAGTATGAAAAAAAAAAAATCCCCGGGCAAACAATCGGCCCCGGCGCCCGCCGGGACTGCAAACACTCCTGAGGGGCACCAGGTGCGGTGCATTCCTGATAGCTGGGAAAGAAAGGAGGGATTATTTCCTCCCTCTCGCTGCAAGGCACTGGGTGAGCGGTCCTGGCCAGCCCACCCCGGCTCCAAGCAGGGCTGGGTTGTGCCCGGCATCCCCAGAGGTGGGTACGTGGCTTTGGGAAGAGGTCCCTCAGCCAAGGTGTCAGCAAAGCCTCAGGCTCCAGAGGTGATTAATGGTGGCGTTTGTTGGTTAAATTAGGATCCCCCCATTGGGGGTGTGGGGTTTCGGGTGATAAAAGGGATCTGTTTGTTTTAAAAACAAGTCCTACAAGTGACCCGAGCTATCTCTGAGCAGCCTCCCCGTGCCATGAACGCCTGCGTAGCCTGCACAGATATCTCAGCATCGGGTTGTGTGGATGCATCTACCACCCGCAGGTTATTCCTCCAAGCTGGAAAACTTAATTGTTCCTGCTTTAACGAACTTTCCCATCAATCTGTTGATGCCCTTTCCCCTCCTCCTTAGCCGTCAAAGAAACAGAAGTGAAGTAATGACTTTACCTGCGCTGGGTCCCGTCATGTGAATGAGCAGGGAAGTCGAGGATGGGTAGGACAGCCCGGTGGTTATAGCCCCAGCCCCAGCTTTGTCCAGGACGGGACCTGGGTGAAACCCTTTTACTTCAGTTCTCCACCCATGACATGGGGGTTAAAAGCAATTTTTCACCCCTCCGCACCTTTAATGATTTGGGCTCCGTTTCTCTGGGCCAGCTGCCGTGATAAAACCAGGGTAACTGCCAGCTCCAGAGCCAGGCAGCAAAACCCCCCGCCTGAAAGTCCAGCACGAGGAGACAGCAAACACCCCTCTCCTCCGAGGGAGAACACGCAGGAGCTAACAGCGGCCCCCCTCTCCCTGGGTGCATCCCAGCGGGGCCGTGTCTGCGTTTCAAGCCCCGCTGTGGGAAGGAAGATCCCGGGTGCGAGTGACACAAGCACCCTTTAAATTCATCGCGGCAGGCTTAGGAGAGGATTAGTCAACGCCTCGACAAGCCTCTCACTGCGGGTTGGAGCCTGTCCCGGAGCCCCACATCCCACCCTGGTAGCCCTGGCCAGCTTCAGGTTTGCATTTCCCAAAGGAGATGCTTGTAGGCAGAAACGGAGCCTGGCTCTAACTCCCATCAGGAGGTCGGGGCATCCCCAGCAAGCCCAGGCTGGCAATTCGCTTCCAAAAGTGGCGATCACTTTTAACTGCAGAGCTGGTTCTGGTGTGGGTCGAGGAGGTGGGTGAGTGTTATCTCCTGCCCTCTGCCTGCACCGGGGAGGAGAGAGCCCTTCCCAGGCTGTTTGACCCCAGCAGTGCCAGGGAGGGGAGAAACCCCCCTGTTCCCCTCCTTTGGGGGGGTTCCCTACAGCGGAGCCTAGATATTTCCCCAATGAAGTGCTGACTTCTCCCCACTCATCCTGACCCGGATGCCCGGTGGGCATCATCCCGCTCTGTCATCCCCTTTGTGTTTGCAAGCAATTACCCAGATCGCTTTAGTTTTCAGCACCTTAGTTTGTCTCAGCGATGTTTTTCTTCTCCTTAGCATCACCTCTACCCACTGCATCCCCTCTAACTCTTCCCATTTCCCATCCCTGAGGGATTTCCAGCTCCAACAGCTCTCCAGACCCTCCAGGTATAGCTTTACTCCAGCACAGGCAAGCTTGCATAATAGCTGTTGACACCGTAACTTCATTTGAATCGATCTTGTTTGCTAATTAGCTGATTGCAGTAATTGGCATGAATTACTGTGGGGGATTCTGCCTCCTGGGGGTTGGCAGAGGCCAGCGGCGTGTCCCATTCCCACCTAAGAGGTGGGAATCGCAGCAGTGAGACGGCTTCTGCTCCAGGGCCACCTCTTACAGGTATCGCTGTGACTTGTAGAGATGCAGAGGAGTTACAAGAGGGGAACCATAGCCTAGCACAGTGATTTTTAATTCCCAGAGTGCCTGAGAGGCACCAAAACCCCAAGCATATTCAGACTAGCTTCTACAGAACCTAAAATGGATTAAAGTGCCTGTTTATGGCATGAAGTGATGAGTGGATGCGACTCTTCGCTCTTCCTCAAAATGCAGCTGGAGATCGCTCCAATATTACGTTAAAGATAAACCAAATGAAGTAGCTTTTCTCAGAGGACATAATTCTCTTGCAAAAATCCACTGCCAAAAGTTCATGGAGGACAAAACACCATTAGGTTGGGTGAGGAGGGTCCAGGCAGTGTCATAGGGAGCGAGTGCCCTCTGATGGCTTCAAGCCATCTGGGGGGTCCAAAGGCAACCTCGGGCGTGAGGTATCCCTGAAGAGCTTTGTGGCAGGGGAGATGTGGGGAACAATCAGTGAGATTTTCCTCTTTCTAATCCTTTTTTCTCTAAGCACCAGCTGCACAGGGAGGATGGAGACTGGGAGGCCCGCATGGAGCCTGGCTAGAGACATCCCCGTCCCAGCCCCTTGCATCCATCACTCCACCGCTCCCCATCATACACTTTAATGATAACTGATACTCTTTTTTTAACCAGAATAACCATGTCACTCCAAACCAAAGCTCCTCACACAAGCATATTTCCATCTGTGAAGCTGCCTGGGCCATCTAATACAGCCTGCCCCAAACGAAGTTGAACGAATCTGCAAAGTCCTATTTCACATGTGCCGCCTACTTATATTGACAGCTTCCCATGCTCCATCCCTCCAGTCCTGCATCACTTTCTGCCAGGCTAAGTTGCATCACTCCAGCTCTTCTTCTTTCCCCTTTTCCTGAATTTATCCCTGCATTTATCACCCTTCCAGTCTTCTAGGATCAGAGAGAAACCCCAGGACTTCTTAGAGAGGATGAGCAGCAGACCACACCACTCCTCACCCTGCTTGTAGGGGACTCTTGGGAGCAAATTAACCTGAGCCCCGCTGTTTAAAAATGTTTACCCCTAGGCCATGCCATTTAGTGTCTTCCTAGGTTACAAATGGACTAGAAAGCGCTTCGTTGCCCCTGAGAACGTCAGCCTGCTTTTGCCAAAGCCAGAAGAGAAATCACTGGGCGCTTCTGCCTTTTCTCCGTTGCTATCAGCAATTTTCTGATCTCCAGCTTGGGGACAGGGAACGCTGCTGCAGCTCAGTTATTTTACTGCCCTTCATTTTGCAAAATCAAATCAAAAGTCACCTCCTCCCTGTTGTCCGTGAACCTCCTGGAGAAATCTGATATGGCTAATGCTCGGGAAGGGGATTCATTCATTGCAAACTCAATTGCAGAGTAAACGCCATAACTTTCTTGAGCCAGAATACCAACAAGCTCTTGTCCTGGTAGCCAGTGTTGGTTCTTCTGCATTTTGGGTGGAGAAAAGACAGCCCAAATAAAACTGACATCTCCAAGACCCTTTGACTCTCTGTCAGTGCTGCCAAAAGGTCAGATTGTTAGCCAGACCTTTTATTCTTTATTTTAAGAGGGTGAAATTATTAGGTGGGCATCCACTGGCTGAATAAACATCATAAACAGGTCTCAACCACATGTAACGCCATCAGTCACTGCCAGCGACCCCAGCTGCAGAATGCTGACACCTTGCCGTCTGTGTGGGTCACTCGTCCTCCTCTGGAACCACATCGGGGGTCCTTAGGGAGTCCCAGGGCCAAGTGTCAGGGTCTCAGCAGACACAGCCCATCTCCGCAGGCAGGTTTGGAGGTCGGCGTCACCTGGGGCTGCCGTTACCCTCTGTAACCATCTCCGATGCATTCTGAGCCCCTGGCAGAGGTAGGAAGCAGGCAGCGGTAGATACTAAGGGAGACCCCAGGTTTGCACTATTTACCTGGTGGTTGAGCCTCCAAACACGCAAGAAGCAGCTGGACCCATCCACGAGGTCTCGGCAGCACAAGGCGCACGCTGGGACTTTGCGATGACTTGTATTTGCTGCAGCAGAGGGGTGAAGACCCCTGGCAGCTCATAAACAGTCTGCGTCAGACCCGGCCCGGTACGAGCTGGCCGAGAGATGGATACCCCATTTTTACTGCTGCGGAGGAGTTTTACTGGTGGAGCTGTCGTTGAACAGCTCTGCGAAGGATGAGTGGCGTGCGTGGGGGTGGCTGGCTCGTTTGATCTAAGGGAAGAGTTGGGTGCTCAGCCCACCCTCCTTTCAAGCCCACCTCTGCTGGGATGCTGACACATCTCCCCCAGTCCCTCTTAGCCCACCACCCCACCACCCCTGCACGCTTGCGAGGACTGGGGTGTCCCGCAGAGCCTGACCAAGGGTCACGCTGGAGACAAACACACGCTCTGTTTGGAGCAGCGCAGAGAAAGGCGATTTCCCCACAGCCCGTGACGTCTCTCAGGAATTTGTGGTTTGTGACGGGTGAGTCAATGTGAGCGGGAAAAGTCCGGCTATTTTTAAGACCACTGACATCTGGGGGGTGTTTAACCCCTCTCCCTCCTCCCACAGCCGGCATCTCAGCAGTGCCTCCCTTGTGGTACAGCCACCTCAGATGGGGACTAAGTCAAAGGTATAGCTCAACAGCCATCATCAATGCAACGCTGACATTAGCTATAAAGGCTCTTCAGAGAGTGCCAGACTAGAAGCAGGCAAAAAAAAGACCCTTCCCGAGGCAAATAGGTGCCAGCCACACAGGGTGGTGCATCTTAGGATGAGGAGACGAAGGATGCAGGGTCAGGGTGGGTGGGAAGAGAGGATGAAGGGGGCAGGATCAAGGTGATCAGGAAGAGGCTGTTAGGAGCCATGGAGACCAGGCACGAAGCTGTGCACGGATGTTTTATCCAAGCTCTGCCTATCTGCTTCTTCAAGTGCTCAAGCCCGCACCAGGGTGGGTTAAAAAGCCCCTTGCCAAGCCACGGAGAGCTTCTCCAGAGCTTGCACTCCTGGGACTAGGGCCCGTTTGGCATCACGGCATAGTGTAGCCGTGTTCACGTGGCCGTGCCCCCCTCTGAAGCTCAGAGTACCTGTGCCACCTGCGCTGCCCTGCCCGGGCTGGTGTGCCCGCGAGCCACCAGGTCCTGCATTCCTTGGCATCCCTTCTCTGGGAGTCAACACAGCCTCCTCCAGCTGATCTACCTGCTAGCGTGGCATCACGGGACTTGTCCAGCTTCCAGCTGGGCTCCAGGACAGCGTTGCTTTGAGCCAAGCCACTCCTTGTGCTTGCCCCGGAGCAACCACCATTTGGGTGGCCCAGGATCCACCACGCTGTGTTGCATCTGTCCTTACCAGGGGATTTGGGTCCCCAGCAACTCCACAGGGTCCAAACTGCCTCTTCCCAGGGATGCTCTTCCTTCCCACGGCACCTCCGAAATGGCAGCCACCATCTCCCCTTCCCCACCATCCCACCTTCCTGTCGGGGATGAGTTTCTTGTCCTATATTCCTCCCGCATCTGCTCAGCCTGCTGCTCTCCTCTCCAGAGCTATGTCCTCTCCTCGCTGTCCTGCTCGTACCCAGCCCTGGGCTGAAACAAGAAAGAGAAGGTTTCCCCAAGAGGGAAATGTGTTTTCATGGAGACTGCGGGCAGGGGGGGGTCCTACTGAAAAATTCATTCTGCCTTATCAGCACGTAAGCAATTAAGCCAGGCAGGTGACACAAATTTAGCTACCTTCATGCCAGATAATCTATCCTCAGTTTAGAAGATTTCCTGGTTTATTTTAATTTGGCAAAATATTAAGGGTGTTTGTGTATTTTTTTTTTAGTATCACACACAGGACACCCTCTGGATCATGGTCATTTGGGTTTTCCCAGATCCTTCTTCAACCTTTTGCCTTCCTGGGGCATGGGGACACTTAGTGTTTCGGGGATGAACAGCAGGGAAAATCAATACAAACAATGGAGAAGGATGATAGAAAAGGGTCTGTTAGACAGCCTGCTTTATATTCCCTCGACACACTCCCAAATGTGACTTCTGTGCATTTTGCCCTGGCTCGTGATGGATTTCTGGTCCATGAACTTGTCGAATTTCCCCTTAAACCCAGGTACCCACTGAGTATCATCCGCATCCTGCGGCAGGGAGCTCCCCAGGCCAGCTACCACTGCATGAGGAAGGGGTTTCTTCCTTTTCTTCCTGATTTTTTCCTTTACCTGCCTCCTGATGGTTTTTGGCTAAGGGTTCCTCCTTTCCATGCTAAAAAGGATTGACATCTGCATGTCATTTGGCCATGGCTGCTCCCAACTGCAAGCTGTCTGAAGCACCACCCCAAAGCCACCGACGCTCTTGTAAAGCCTCCCGGGGATGTCTGAGCAATTTGTCAGCACGGATTCGTTTAAAAACCTACAGAGGGAAAACGCTGAAAATACTTCTGGTGTTTGTACAGGCAGATCCCGCGGCGGTCCCTGTCAGCAGCACAGGTGAGACGAACGGCGTGGGATTGCTCGCAGCCCAGACAAATTAATAAGGATGCTGTGCCGGGATGAATCCTGCCCCAAATACATGAAGTGCAAGCTTATAACATGTGCCGAGCTCCTCTGGAGCTTGTTTCACAAGTGATTCCCCATCTTACATGCACATCTGAGGCATCCTGCTGCCCTGAGCTCGAGGTAGAGCTGAGAAAAAAATACAGGGAGTGGTGAGACCAGGTGGTGGTTCAGCCTTCTCCCTCTGCACCTCTTTGCCCCGTACCAGCACAAACCACCAGCCGCCTTTGCCTGGCTTTAGGCCATAGACGCTGGGCTGATCCAGGCTGGATGGACAGCACGAAGCACGGCGGTGGGAGCCGGGGTGGAGGCATGAGGCTTGGTCACCAAGGGCTTCTCCTCCTTCAGTGGGGGCTGGAGGGATCCCGGATGGATCCTTGGCCTGATCCGGGGTGTATTGGCTACTTGCTTAGTGCAAGGTGGCCGTGCTGAGCTGAGCAACGTATGCAAACCTGCTGGAACGAGGGAAGAGGGATGCTCTGAAGGGCTGGCATGTGGTCCCTGCTCATGAGGAGAGGGGAGGAGGGGATGAGCTCTCAGCTATGTGGACATGGGCCAGGAACCGAAGGTCACCTCAGCCAGTTCTCCACGTCTCCCTCCCAACCCCACAACCACAAGTCAAGTAAGCTTTTGCTCAAGTCATCTGTCATCCGTAAGGCTTGGACCAGGACAGAGTAAAACCCTAAATGCACCAAATACAGCCCGGGAAGAAATGCAGCGCAGGGTTACGGTGAGGATCTCTCTAAGTGAGGATGAAGAGGCCGGAGGGATGGGATGGCCGGAGGGATGGCTTTTGTGCACAGAGCTGCATGTCCCCATGCGTGGCAGGTGGGATGTCGTGCTGCGGCTTCATGGAGCGGAGAGCAGCCCGGAGTGCAGTGTCCAACCTCATCCTTTGCTAGCTCCAAGGCCAGCACTGCTACGGGGTCATTCATCCCCACCTAACGTATACCACACATTTGCTTAAAACCAGTACCTAGGAGCTTCTCCCTGGCCTTGCTTTACTCTTTCAACACCTCTGGTCACAACATCCCATAAAAGATACAACAGGATTGGAAAGGACACAGAGAAAGGGAATGGGTAGGGAGTGGGGCTTTATGGAGAACAACTGTCTAGGGTAGAAACCTCCAGCCTGGGAAGGGAATGCCTGAGAAGAAGGTCTGTAGATAAGGGTCTATAAAATCATCACTTTCAAGGGGAATAATTCTCATAATGGAAGAATAAGGGGTCTCAAATAATCATCTAGAGGTCATTTGCTCTTTGCATTCACCATCAGTTAGCCTTGTCATTGGCATGACCTTGAGAGAGGCTGGGGTCTGCTTTAGGACACACTTGCCCCAACAGCCCCAGTGCAAAACAGCTCCTCTTGCCTGCGAGCTCTGCCCGGCTCCCTAAACACGCTCCTCGTGCTGCTGAAGTGCCGCAGTGCCCGGAGCACGCTCGGCCTCACACATGGTGGAAACACCAGCTAGACAGAGGTTAAAGGTCTTTCCTAAAATGTGTCTGAAGCTTGGGGACCAGGGGAGGGAGGGAGCCGTGCATGGGACGTGAACAATCACACACCTCGCTGCTCCGAGAGATGTGGATAGGATGAGGGGAGCAGAGAAGCTTGGCCTGAGTGTCTGCTTCTGGTCGATTTGCAGCTCTGGAGGAGATGCTCAATGGGTTTGGGCTAGAGATGAGGGAGGGGAGCCATGCTGTAAATGAAAATCCAGCATTCAGGCTCCTTCCAGAGGACATGTATGGGTGACAAGGGCATCACTGAGTTTGGAGAGGTATCTTGCTGCCTGGTCTGGAGGCAGGAGCAGAAGCAGAGATGTCTTGGACTTGATCTTGGCCATGAGGAGCTTTGCAGTGCTGGCTGAGATCTTCCTACTTCAGCACAAGCTCAAAATGAAGATGGTGACCATCTCCTCCTGGGTCCCCATGGTTGGTTCCTGCTGATCTGGCACTAACTGGTTATCAGCAACCGAAAGGAGCCTGAGGTCCAAGAGGTGGTTAAGGAAGAAAACCAGCTTTGTGTGTGGGACGGGAGACTGTTTCACCAGGAGAGGTGCAAGAGCATGCACAGGGGAGGACAGGGTGGGGAGGACATCAGCTGTGATGGGAATGGGATGGGACTGGGTTAGGAGGAACGCAGCAGGGTTTGGCGTGGCTTCTGCAAGAGGAGCGGGCTGGGACTCTTCAGCCTGGAAAAATGGTGGCTAATGGGAGATATGAAAATAGCAGAGGCTGGAGCAGAAATATTAGATGTGCTTACCCTGCTCTTTCTGCTTTGCCTTAGGCTTTTGGCCATCACTAGGAGACTGGATCTGGGCTTGGTAGGTGTTAACCTGACCTGGTAGATCTGCTCTCCTCTCCTGGTTGATGGTGAGCAAGGGACCGAATGGGTACGGTCCGTTTGGACCAGATTAGCTGGGTCCAAGTCCTTGGCCATACCTCCTCGTCCTCTCTAGAGGCTGAACCGAGAATTGCTGAGTCCCTTCAAAAACACCCAGGAGCATGTTTTCTCCTCTACAAACCATTTACAAAATTGCTTTCCCTTTCTTCCCACTCCCACACCATCCTCTTCCACCTTTCTCCCCTTTCCACTCAGAAAGATGTGCCCATTGCTTTGTGATTGGAGTATCATTCCCCACCTTCTCCCCGTGACACCGATGCCGGGGAGGGGAATAATTTCTGAGGAAGAGGAGTTTTTTAATGGTTTCCCAGGAGTGCTGGGGTGGAAGCAGTGCCCTGGGAGCCCAATGCCACTTTCCTCTTGGTAGCAGAAGTGGTGCTGGCAGTCCTGAGCCGGAGCATCTTAAGGATTGTTTGCTTAGCAGGTTATCTACACGCTTAATTTACCTCTGCCCTGGTAAAACCATTTGAAGCCTTTTCTCACAGTTGTAACCAAATGCTGCTTTGGCAGCAAGCAAAGTGAAAACCAGACGTAAGCAGGGTTAGGGCAGGAGGGCAACGCGAGCAGGCTTTTCTCCCTGGAGGTGCAGGCACAAAACACAGTACACCACGTTACGGGGTACCCCAAACACCATCGGTCCATAAGCTGCTTTGCAAAGCTCAGGTGAAAGCAACAGCAATAAAAGGCCTGTAATGGGAGGGAGGAAAATTTTCCAGTAAGGACAGGGCCATTGCCCATCAGATTTTGACAGGTGATGGTCGTCTTCTGGCTGATAGGGGCAGTGGAGAAAGGTTCTGCATCAGTCATGGGGTGCTGCAGGAAAAGCAGCAGAGGACACCAAGGCATTGCAAGAAGGTTTGGGCTGGAGACGGACATCATGGATTTTTTTAGGTGCTGTCTGACTTGGGTCCCTACAGGTTTTCCTCTCCTGGAAAGACCATTTCCAGACACCAGAGGTCCTGCAGCCCCTGTGAACAGGAGCAAAATGGTCTTCCTTCCAGGCGGGTCTCCCCTCTCATCCGCTGGGTGGTTTATTTAGCCATCGCAGGGCAGGTTGCAGAGTTTCATTAGATCTGGCCCTGATTACAGCTCTGTTGAGCTTTGTAGTTGCCCTCTTCCTCTGCCCTCCGGTTCTCTGTACCTTCCAGGTGAAAAAATGCAAAACAGAGAGACGGGGAGGATCTGTTACCCCTCTCTATGAGTCCAGGATAGGGACCCATCTGAGGAGTCTTAATCCGAGCTGCACACACGCACTCTCGCACCCACAACACAACCAGAAACATTTTCTCATCAAGTCCTTGGGGAGCCGGTGTTCGCTCCCGTGCTCCTGGCCGTGCACAGCCCCACTTTCCAGCCACGCACCAGCTGGATGGGGTGCCCAAGGCTCTGCCCTCGGAGAGCAGAGCCTGGCCCCGTGGCTGTCTCCAGCTCCGTGAGCAAGACAGAGCACGTGAAAAGACCACCATCAAACCAAGTCATTTGCAACCTCTGCATCCACCTCAAAGCGTTATTTTCCTTTTGAAGAGGGTCTGGTGGAAAGGGAGAAGCGTTCCAAGTCCAAAGCTGGTTCTGAAGCCCAAAGCTGGGTGAGCAAAAGGGTTTGTTTAATACGAAGGAGCGGAGAGCCCAGAAACCCGTGAGAGCGACACCTCCCTGCAAATCAGGTCATTTATTTAGCAAGTGAAAAATGGCTTCCCAAGGTTCACAGCACCGGGATAGAAATCAAAGAGCATCTGAAGGAGAAGGGAAAGCCAAGCCCTGGCTTTGCCGTTCCTGCCCTCCCACCGGATCCCTGTCAGCCTGGCAGGCACCAAGAGAGGCCACAAAAATATTTCACTCTTCACACACTGCTTCAAAACCTCAGGGCCAGCCTTTCCGCGGGGACTCAGGTCAGCTGCCACACTAAACTCCAAATATTTTCCTAGCTGGCAAATAAAAAAAAATAAATCTGTATATCTGTGCCTAGCTCTATAGCCAATGTATACGAAATGATAAAGCCCCTGGCACATATCTTGCGAGAGCTAATTATAGGATTTGGAAGCTAACGTGATAATATTTTCTTTAGATGTGTGGTGCAGATGTAATTACTTCTCCGGAGATGCCAGCCACAGATGACGCAAGATGCCCTTATGTAATCAGCTGTTATTATGCAGTTATGGAATTTTCCCTCTCTGGCCCATCCCCTACTTTCTCCTCAACTCCTTCTTTTGTTTTTCAACCTAAACTCTCTATGGCTTATTCAGAAGGCGATGGGGAAGGTCAGTAGGCCAACTGGATAGGAAGCAGAGGGGCAGCTTTGTTAGAAAGCCCGTTCCTGGGTTTCCCCGTCCGCCTCGTCAATGAAGGACCAGAAGGAGTTAATGGCTTTGCATCTGTTGCGTTGGCTTCAGCGGGGCTGGGAAAAGGCCCCCGTCCACCCTTCCACCTGATGGACTGCAAGGGGGTCACGTCAGAGCCAGCTCTCCCCCCAGCCCTGGCATCTACTGTGGCTTGGACGTCAGCGGACACCGGGCAGCCATCTGCTCCATCCAGCATGCCACGGAGGAGCACCTGCATGCAGAGCTTGCTGCCCCCTCCCCAGGCCAGCACCAGCCCCCAGGGCCCCGGGGAGAAGCTTGGGGTTGCCAAGGCTGCCATCAAACCACAGAAGAAAGCCTGTTTGTCACTGCAGGGATAAAGGCTTGGTGGGACACAAGCTCTTCAGTTGCTCCAAAGGTTGCTCCAGGGTGCCCCAGGTGATCCACAGTCACTTCTGCCAGGGCGAAATCACAGCGTGACTGCCGGTCTCCGGCCAAAAATGCTTCCAAACCAGAGTGATTTTTGCCTGTGGGTCCCTTCTGAGCTTTTGGGTTTTATTGCTTCAAATTCTCTCTGTTCCACTGCCTTTCTCCTGTGGCTGGATGGGCAACAGAGGTCAGAGACATGGGGGCCTCCAGGACCTAGGCTTCCTCCACCACTAGTGCTGGTCAGAGGGGACACAGTCCCCTGACATGACCAGTAAACCCTGCCTTGACTGCAAATATTTAGGAGAAAAGGTCGATAAACACCCTGGAGACATCACCCCGTACCTGCAGCATGTATTAGGGCTGTGCACCCTTCTGCTCTGACCCTCTTCCATCCCGCTCACCTAGTCAAATCTAGGTGTCCCTTCTTGCTGTGTTTCAGGACTAATACAGGACAGGGAGAGGTGACTCCTAGCTCTGGGCCATCCTGCCACCAGCTGAGGTTGCAAAACTGGGTCACAAAGACCTTTTCTCCTCATTTTTCTCTGCACAGCATCTGAGCCGGTGTGTGGCTTGAGGAGGATGAGCCTGGAGATGAAGCAAGCCTGAATCCTTCAGTGGCCAGGAAGCATACGCCAGGCAGAGGTTAGAGAGCTGAGAAAGGGGGAATTGGCCACATACGGTCTAAGGAAAGGGAAGCAGGAGAGCTGGGAGCGGAGACAAAACCACTGGTTCACCCACTGGGGAAACTTATTTCCAGACATGGTCCAGTGGCAGCAACTGCAGAGGAATTTATCTTCAGGACAGGGTATATCCATGTTCGTCAGGACAAGGAAGCCATGGCGAAGGCAATAGCTGGGGATCGGTTTGTTGTATTCGTGGCATTTTGAACTGCAAACTGTAAGCTCCCAATGGAGCCCAGGGCCATCAGCTGGTTGTGGATTTAAATGGCATTTCAGCCCACACCCACCTTCAATCAGCCAAATCCCTCCATGGACTGTGTCAGCTGGATCCCCATGGACTGGACAGGGAGTGTAGACCTTGGGTCACAGAATCACAGCCTCACAGAACGGCAGGGGCTGGCAGGGCCCTCCGGAGCTCCCCCCGTCCAGCCCCTGCGTGAGCAGCACCCCCAGAGCAGGGGCACAGGACCGCGTCCAGGCGGGGTGGGAATGGCTCCAGGGAAGGAGACTCCACAGCCTCTCTGGGCAGCCTGGGCCGCTGCTCTGGCACCCGCACAGCAAAGGGGTTTTGCCTCAGATTTCAGTGGAACTCCCCGTGTTCCAGCTTGTGCCCGGTGCCCCTTGTCCTGTCGTCGGGCACCGCTGAGAAGAGCCCAGTCCCACCCTCCTGACACCCACCCTTCAGACACTGATCAGCACTGAGGAGATCCCCCTCAGCCTTCTCTTCTCCAGGCTGAACAAGCCCAGGTCTCTCGGCCTTTCCTCACCAGGGAGATGCTCCACTGGTCACTGGCCTCCAGCCAGACTCTGCCCCGTTGATGACAACTCTCTGGGTTCTGCTGTTGAGCCAGTTCTCCATCCACCTCACTGTCCACTCATCCTATACAGAGAGGCTTGGTAGGCATCACGGAGGTGCTCCAGGCTTCCTGCCTGGTCCTCCACTGCCCCTCCAGAAGCTCTTTCTTCCCAGGGCCCTCTTGCTTCTGCTTTTGCTGAAGCCATCCAGCCACCTCACCTTGCCCAGAGAGGCTGGCCAGGATGGAGGTGGAGCAGGTGGATGGGGACGGGGATGGGGGTGGACTGGGCACCGCACATACACACAACTGAGGATCTAGCCCGATCATTCCTCCCTTGTAAAGCTGAAAAAAAACCCCGCCAGCCTGAGCCAGGGGTGCTGCGCCAAATCCCTGAACCCCGATGTGGGCAGAAATGGCACTTTCAAACAGGATCTGGTGATTTCAGTGGAAATTTAGCCCTCCTGGTGGCAATTTATTGTGCTCCAATTTATTTTTACCAGACCTGACCTGCTGCTTTGGGACTGTGAATGGGACGTTTGCTTCCTTCATTCTGGATAACCACCCAAGGATGTTCAAGCAAGCTTCTCTGGTCTAGAAATTAGTTGGAAAACCTGATAATGCCTGGCTTTCTCAAGGACTATTGGCCACTGCCTGTTGGAAACCTTGTCAGCATTGCCACCATCGGGTTGTTCAGCCAAGGCGTGCAGAAAGAGCAGGGAAAAAGGACAACCTACATTTTTTTTTCAGCTCTTAAGTTTTAGATGAAGGTCTTGGCCAGTGTTTCGAGCTCCTGTGAGAGAAACAGGCTCCCTCCTCCCCCATGGAGGCTGTGTGGTTTGAAGGGTTGCTGAACAAAACCCCGCTCCACTCGTTCCTCTCGTTAGCTGCAGGAAGGAAGGTGGTCATTTAATGTGCATTTCTTCAGTTATGATGAGCAGGCACAGGACAGGAGCGCCATATGGTTAGGACTAGCTTTTACAGAGCATCACATGCTCCCCTCACGCAGCTCAGACCTGACCTACATAGCATGGCCAAGCCACCACGCCGGAGCATCCACGCCGGGCTTTCAGCACCCACAGCTGGAGACGCAGGAGCTTCCCCTGATTTACGGCAAGACCTGGGCAACGCACCAGGTTGGGGCTTGCCAGCGCTGCAGAGTCTTTGTCTGCCCTGTGTCGATATAGGAGGAGACAGCTTATACCAGCGGGGATGTTTTTGCCAGAATAGGAAACCATTTCTCTGGATGACATAAACCGGAGTCTTTTGGCTTGTTCGTGTTGCCTCAAGCTGAGCGGGCAGATGTTGTCATGGATTGGAGATAGAAAGTGTCCCCCGTCATAGCAGATGGCATCAACCCGGCTTTGCAGTGCCAGCCCAGCCTCGGGAATCCCCGCCAGTCCCCTGCGGCGGCTTGGAGAAGGTTCTCTGCCATCCACACCTCTGTGTGGGTACGAAGGGGCCTCACACAGGCTCAAATTATTCCGCTTAATGAGCTGGAACAACCTTTCTCAGCATTTTAGCTTCCAGACCAGTGCAATGGTGGGATCTCGTTGTGCAAGTACTGGTGCAGGTGAAGCTCCGGGTAGAGAGAAGGCTTTTACATCACGTAGGCAGTCAACAGTTCCTTCTAGTGTAAAGAAATACTGGGTGTTCACATGAGGTTTTTTTTTCCTAGGAGCTCAGCCACCGAGCTTGCTCAGGTAGGGCAGACTGGTGGTGATTTTATCAGCTTTCCTACTGGAAATCTCTGCTCTAATAACAGGTACTGGGGAAGGGCTTCAAACAAAGGCTGGTGCGGAGGTACCGCACGAGATCTGCTTTCAGCGTGCAACCTGCTGGATGTCAAGCACTTATTACAAGTGCAATCAGCTCCCAGCTGAGCTCTGAAGTTGTTGTGATGCTGGTTGGAAAGTTCTGGAAGTCTCCAGTCCAACTCCACAGTCCATGTGGGACTATCATCATCACTAGACCAGGTCGGCCTTGGCATTGCCCAGCCAAGGCATGAAGACATCCCGGGATGGAGATGCCTCCACCTCACTCATCACCTGAAAGTACATGCAATAGCCAGGGGACCCTCACTTAGGAGGTTTTTCTGCTCCTCAAAGCTTTGAAAATGGTCTTCCCTGTAAATAAAGCAGCCTAGGTGGATAGAGGAGGAAGGCTCTTGCTCACGTCAGGATGTTTTGCACTAAGAAGTTGCTCCTCAGAGCTTTTAAGGAAGAAATCCCGATGCAAGGAGCCAGCCATCTCTGCTCCCATTTCCAATACTGCAAGAAAAGGGAAAAGGGAAAAAAAAAAAAAGGATCTGGGGAACAAAGAGTTTGGTTTTTGGTAGGGTTATTTTTTCCTTTCTTCAAGAGGAAGAAGGCTTAGGGGAAAAAACAGGGAAAAAAACAGTGTTTTAATTTCTGAAAACTGAATTTTATTTTATTCAAGGGAAGGACAGGGCATTGAAAAAACAACAATTTCACTGAAGAAAAAATGTGCCTTCAAAAAAACCCAGAACATTTCCACAGAAATCATTTTCAAACAGGATAATTTTTCTGCAGAAGAGAAAAACTCAACAGGAGTCCCCGGGGTCCCATTTGACAGCAGCCAGTCCAAGGGATCCATTGAAAAGAAAAAGAGGATCTGCTCCTTTCCTTTTTTCCTTTATTTTTCTTTTGTTTTCTTTTCCTTTTTCTTTTTTTGAAGCTACAGGTGCTTATTTTGTTCTGGCTCCACCTGAAGCTGCAAACCCCCATAACTTCAACCTGCTCCCCACTGCTAAACACTTTGCAGCCTCAGGACTTGTGCCGGTGATCCATCACCTTCTTGGCACGGGCATCACGGTGTTTATGAACAGCTTCAGCCTGGTGGGGAAAGGGAGGCTTGGAGAGCGGCTGCTGCCCCGGCGTGAGCTGCTGGAGCTGGAAAGTCAGGGCAGAAGTTCCTCCCACCGAGGGAAAGGATGTGCATGAAATGGGGGAGCCTCCGACGCCTGGGGATGCTGCCCGGGGGCTGCTGTGTTCCTCTTGGCTTGACCGGGGACAAAGACCGGCATTGATGCCATGGCCCCACGGCTGAAACCGGAGTGGGACGTGCTGCCTTTTGCCGGATAGAGGGCTGATCCCGAGCTGGCTCAACAGGGAAAACCATGGCCATAATTTCTCACCCAAAAGGATTAAAGTGGGAGCGATGGATGCGGTACACGCCCTCAAACATGGGCCACGTGCAACAACAGCCTTCCCCGCTGTTGAACTAAGGGAGAAAGGGGAAAGGATGTAACCGGCTTCGAGAGGCCTTCAAGGGATGTAGTTTTGGGTCTGGGTGGATGTTCAAGCCTCTTCCCCCAGGCAGAAGGAGGCCAGACCGTCATGGCTGGGTAGGGATGGTTTTTTAGGTGGGCAACCCCAAGCCCCATGATACGAGGCCGGAGGTCGCCCTGTTTGAGTGCCTCTGCAGAGCACTCACGGCACTTGAGTCTGAGTTCAGCCTCCAGCTCCCGACTGGTTTCCGCTTCCCACCCACGGCTCCACACAGCTCGAGGCTCCAGGCTTCCCCCAAATGGGCGAGCTGGACCTCATGCTCTCAGGCAAACTTTCCAGGTCCCCTTTGCCCGGACAGCCCTTTCTTGAGGCTCCTGTTGATTCTGGCTGGGTGATGAGGGAGGAGAGAATATCTCCTGGAGTTTCATCACCTCTGCTTCAGGCTGCCCGCAGCACTGGAGCAGCCTAATAGCAACCGAGCTGAGGATTACGGCAACTTTCAACTCATCTCAGGGGGCTACGTGGGAGAGAGCAGCCTGGGCAGGAGCTGAGACAGGAGCTGCCTGTCCCACCAAAAAGGCATCGAAGACCTGCTGTCAGAAATGCTCTGATGGATACCCCGCTCCCCATTAGCTACGCAGAGTCCCCGCAAGATGAGTCTTGGCAAGAAAATCTCTTGCAAGTTGTGTTAATAACGATGATCTTGTCTAATGTGAATGGCAATTAGGACCCATCATTAGCCTTGTGGTTGTCCAGCCAGAGTCTGCCATGGTGGGGAACGGGGACCACCACCTGGAGGCACCACAGGTGATTGGGTCTGGGTTGGCTGCCCAAAAAGGGCAGCGTAGAGATGGATAAAAGCCTCCAAAGAGATGAGGCAATTAAGTCTTGGTGGTTCTGTCCCATGGGGACAGGGAAACACGATGGCCTGGATGCAGCTGGCTGCGCAGGAGCCCCTGCATGATGGGGTGCTGGCTGTGAACTGGGGGGGGTCTCCGTTGGCTCTCAGAGGTGGTAGAGGGGCTTTGGTGGAGGTGAGCTTGGTGGGTAGAGAGGCTTATGTCTCAGTGACCAGAGACCTGGGTTAGAAATGGGAGTTCACGGTTCAAAAGTTTACGACTTGCCTGAGAGCACCAGGAGCACAGGTTATCCTGGAGCTTCCAGCATTCTCCAAAGCCTCTTCCATCATGATTTATTCATCTGTGGGAAATGCTAAGACATAACACAACTCCCAAAGAGAGAATGAGCACAGCCTTAACCAGCCGTAACGTCAGGAAACTGCCTGTCTCCTGCGAGATCTGCTGAGCCTGGCGGTGCTGCAGCTCCACGCCACGCAGCCAAGGGCTCCTTTGCTTGGGCAGCTTCACCAAATCCCACGGGTCGGAAGGGTCCGCGTCCCAGTGAAGCTCCTGGGTCAGCTCTGGTTATTGCAAGAGCGGTCCCTGGAACAGAAAAGGTTTGCTACTGTGTGCCTATTTCCAAGGTGCGTGTTTCCATGCATTTTCATGCATCCTGCTGCTGGGAATCTCTTCTCACAATGTATAAGCCAGCCTGTTTCTTGGAAGTCTGTTTCTGAAGTCAAAGGGCAAAATTAAGAGCTTGAGTCTCTGCAGGAATCCATTTTGGTATAATTTACACTTTCCCTATGCGCCCCGGCAGTGTATTTTGCCATGGTTTAAATGCATGCATAGCCCATATTTGATTATTGTTCACATTATTGCTATTTTACTGTTCTTGCTGCTATTAGCCCACCGTTGACACCGCTGTCTTTGGGAGGCTGTGGCCGGGGACTCCTTTGATATGCAGACATCCTGCCAATAGAAAATTCACTTGAGCAAATAAGTCTAAATTAGCAGCAGCTTGGTGTAGCTTTATTTCCCTCGTTGCACTCCCTTCACGACTGCAAATAATCCAATGTAAGAGCTGAGGCTGGCCGGCCCCCGATGGGAAGCCCGATTGCTCTCCCACCACAGCATCGCAGCCAGGGATGGAGGACAAGGAGCTCTGGACCATCCTGTATCACCAGGGCCCTGCTCTGAAAGATGGGAGGCTTCGGATGGCAAATAACGATGGCAAAGGAGGGAGGGTAGGATCCAGGTCCAGCTTCTGGGGTGATGCGCATCATCCTATTCGTCCAAACAGGCTGAAACCAGCCAAAGCTACGGGATGACAGACGGACAGATGGGCCGTCTAACACTTGCTTCCTCATCTGCACTAACCAGGGGAGAAAATGACTGCCCCTTTCCATTTTCTCTGTGCTGAAACATGTTGATGGGCTCCAGCAGGATCAAATCCCTCTGTGGCTCTCTTTTTTGTTGTTTCATGTGCGCGTGGCTTCATCAGGGAGTTTGGGGTTGAGGTGGGTCAGTGTTGGCATATAAAGGAAATGTGGTCTTGGTGGGCATCAGTCTGCCTCTCTGGCGTGCTTCGGTGAGATTTAGGATATCAATTAACCTAAACCTCCTTGAAATGAAAGCCTGAGGCTGTTTCAAAGTTATTGGGCTGGACTTGTGCTCTCTGCTCCTCTCTCCGTGGTGAACGGGCTCTTGGTTCAGCCACGCAGCTGGGAAGCATCCCCACTGGGATGGGAAAGTTGAGGAGAGGGGTCCTGTGCTGGGAAGAACCCAAAATAACCATCTGAGCAAAACCAAGCTACTGGACCCCAAAATCCCTTTTTTAGAAAAAAAAAAAACAACCAACCAAACAGCTGTTGGACCCCCTGAATCCCGATTTGAGCAAAACCAAGCTGTCAGACCCCAAAATCCCCATTTGAAAAAAAAACAAGCTATAGGACCCCAAAATCCCTACTTGTGCAAAAATAAGCCATCGGATCCCCAAATCCCTGTTCAAAAAAAAAACACCCAAGCAGTCAGACCCCAAAACCCCTGTTGGAGCAAAAAACAAGCCATCAGACACCCCCAAATCCCAATTTGAGCAAAACCGAGCTGTCAGACCCCAAAATCCCCATTTGAAAAAAACAAGCCGTCAGACCCCAAAATCCCGTATTTGAGCAAGCCCAAGCCGTCGGACCCCGAAGTCCCTATCTGAGGACACGGGGCTCATCTCCACCCCGATGGGAAGAAAGAGTTAAGATCCCGCTGGCGTGGGCCGGCGGTGGCCAATCAGGCCGAGCACAGTGCAGCCCTTGGCCCCAGCCCAGCAGCAGGTTGCTCTCGGCAGGTATTAGTTTAGGTTTTTTCCTGGGGTACCAAGCAGGGAGACGGTGAACGTGGAGACCCACGGAGAATGGGGAGCTGGAGGATGCACCCCTGGGCTGCCCAGGTAAATCCCGGTGGGTGCTGGCTTTTGGGGGGGGACTTTCCTTTCCTCTCCTTCCCCCTCTCACTGGGTGTCTTTGTTTGAGCCCAGAAAGGGGCCAGGCAGGGGAACGAAGGGTGGATTAGCACGGTGGGACCTGCTGCAGGTGCTTTTTCAGAGTGGGATGTACCCACTGGGCTGCATTTGCACCGGGGGTCGTGGCAGAGATGGGGTGCACAGAGGCGGGTTGCTCAGGGTGGGGAGAGCTGTTATTCCCCTCCACTATAAACTCACCCTGGATCCAGCTGGCACCCGCCAGCACCGGGACCCTGCACCCCGATCGGTTTTGGGGCACCGCTCTGGTTAGCAGCACGAACCCCGGCAGTGGGGAACAAGCCACCGCGGGGACACGCCACCATGGGGGTTTGCTCCGAGCGTGGTGCCTGGGAAGGAGCGAGCACATCCTGGGCTGGCTCTGCGCCCTTGAAATTTCTCAAGGCGAGTTAATGATAAATCACGGCCGGGTCGGTGGCGTGGGCGGCGAGTGGGAGCTGGTGGCGGGTCCCCTTGTTGTCCTTCCTGCTGGGACGGAGGTTTGGGCAAGGTCTGGGGATGGCAGGGCCAGGCAGGGGCCGTGGGGACGGCTGCTTGGCACCTCTCTGGAGATGATGGCTCGCCCCAGAGGGCAGGACCAGGCCTCCCCCTAGCAACACTCAGGCCATGGCAGGGATCTAAACCGTGTGGGGGGGGTGGTCTGGTGCTGAGAGGGGTCCTCCCGCTCCCACCACAAGGCATTTGGGGCCAAGGAGCGGGTCTGTAGCAGGGGATCACATTGGGATCCCCCAAGATTTGGGAAGTGGGGCCAGATGAGGATGCTCAGGCTGTCACTGGGGTGCCGGGCAAGGGATGCAGCTCCCCACTGGGGGACTTTCAGGGGACAGCAGCACCATGCCAGCACTCTGCGATGGGCCATGAGCTTCCCCATCACCCCTGCTGCAATAATCTGCATCAGGCAGCACCATGGGCTCAACCAGCAGCAGCTCATCTCCAGCCACCTTGCTGAGGAGGTGGTCCCTTAACCCCTTAGTAAGGGGAAACTGAGGCACGGAGGGCTGGGATGACTTCGAGTGGTCCAGCCTGCGGCGTGGAGCATCGCAGACCCCCCTCCCCACAGCCAGCACTGAGGCTGCTCCATCAAAGCATCCTGCGATTCTGTGACTTCCCCGTGCCAGGTGAATTCAGGGAGTTTTCCTTGTGCCACCAAAGCTGGTGCTCTCCGGGCAGCGGTTGTCACCGTGGCTGCACTGGAGACGATGACTGAGCCCGCAGCCAGTGCTGAGCATCCTCTGGGGGCAGCCACAAGGGTAGGTGGGCACGGATGAGACCTTCCTGACAGGCACATAGGATTTGGGTTGGCAGTTTGGGCTGAGCTTGAAACCATCCTGTCCCACTGGCACTCTCTGCTCCTTGGGACAGTAGGGACAGACATATCATGTAATGGAAAATCCCTCCCATCTGCCCTCGAGGGCATCCAGGAGGATGCCAGCCTGGATCCAAACCCAGGGCTCTGACAGCGGCCCGGGGAAAGGGGGGAAAATGCCCCTGAGGATGAGGGGCATCCAGCGACATGGCCTCATTGCCCTGGCCAGGGCAAGGCCAGCGGACAGCCCCAGGGCAGCTTGCCAAAACCTCCATCCTCCGTGGCAGGATAATTAATGGTGGAAGGGACCTTTGCGGGTCTCCAGGCCACCACGCTGCTCAAGGCAGGCTCAGCTATGAGGCCAGACCCTGCTTGGTCCATTCAGGACTCGAAAACCTCCAAGGATGGAGACTGGAAAACCTCCCCGGGACCCCATACAAATCAAGGAGCACCACATTAAATCACCACGTCACCCACTGAGGTTTCTCTGGGGCTTTGCCCACCTCGCCGCAGCCTCCAGAGCAATCATGATTTCTTTCCTTATTGGAGCAGCTTAAGACTGGCGCAGCCTGCCAGGCGCTCGCCCTTTTATTCCACAACTTTGCCTGCTCTCTTGGATCCAGAATATACTGTGGATTAAAATTGGGAATGCCCTGAGATGAGGAGCTGTGGTGGGCTTGGGACACCTCGTTCTGGATAAGCAGTAGTAATGCCCAGATTGATTTATTGAATTTCTTTTTTGCTGTCAATAAGGGGTTTCCAAGCAGCGGCCGGGCTCTCCGAGCCTCGAGCTTGTAGGGGGGTGCTCTGGGGCAGCGGAGTGGTCCACAAGCATGGACCCAGCCCAAGCCTCTGATGCTCTTCATCATCCTCACCATCATCACTCCTGGGGAGGAGCGCAGTGAATGCAGACAGGGACTCTGGTGTGTGACAGAGGCACAGCCCTGGTGTAGCACATACACAGGGAGGGGGGGTGTCCATGCCAGGAGCACCCCCGGGGAGCGGGGAGGGAAGGACGACAGGCACGAGGGCCCAGAGCCAAGGCCATGTGCTTTGGTTTTGGCAGTGCTTTGCTGTGATTCCCCTTCCCGTCGCTTCCTGGGGGACGGGGAGGGGTGGCAGTGGAGCGTGTCCCTTTTAATCACAGCCACCAGCCCAGGAGGAAAACTGATAGCAAGCCGGGAGGATTAGCTGGGGAAGGTGGAGCAGGCTGCACTATTCAGGCTTTGTCCCGGGAGAACAATGAGGCCTTTACTGAGGAAGGGAGGTGGCGGGTTGGCAGGCTGGAGGGGACAGTTTGGTACACAGAGAGTCCCTTGACCAGCTGAGGGGCACAGGGAACTGGGGTGTGGGATGGGACAGTTCGGCACACGGTGTCCCCTGGCCAGCTGTGGGGGCAGGGAACTGGGATGTGGGACATGGGATGGGACAGCCTGGTACCCAAAGTGTCCTTTGGTGAGCTGGGGGGACAGGGAACTGGGGTGTGGGCCATGGGATGGGATGGGTTGGTACCCAAAGTGTCCTTTGGTGAGCTTTGGGGACAGGGAACTGGGGTGTGGGCCATGGGATGGGACAGCCTGGTACCCAAAGTGTCCTTTGGTGAGGTGAGGGGACAGGGAAC
>VZTV01083198.1:34615-62106 GCA_013400875.1 Anhinga rufa | reverse complement strand
CCCAAAGTGTCCTTTGGTGAGCTGGGGGGACAGGGAACTGGGGTGTGGGCCATGGGATGGGACAGCCTGGTACCCAAAGTGTCCTTTGGTGAGGTGGGGGGACAGGGAACTGGGGTGGGGGACACGGGATGGGACAGCCTGGTACCCAAAGTGTCCTTTGGTGAGCTGGGAGGACAGGGAACTGGGGTGTGGGACACGGGATGGGACAGCCTGGTACCCAAAGTGTCCCTGGGCCAGCCGGGATGGGACAGGTTGATGCTCAGCATGTCCCTTCACCCCAGCTGGGGCCATGGGGAAACTGGGCCATGGGAGATGGGACAGGGGGTGGGCCGGTTTGGTACCCAACACGTCCTCAGGTGGCGGGACTCATCCCAGGGTGTCACTGTGAGCCCCACATACGCTGACCACATCAGGGCAGAGCTGACACGGCTCTCCCTGCCACCCGCATGTGGGGTCTGGACCACGGCCATCCCTCCCACATCCTTCGGCAATGGGAATCACGATGGGTGGTCTGTGAGAGCGCATCAGGCTGGCGCTGGGGACCCCGGGGACCCTCACAGCTAAGAGCGAGGAGCATCCCGTGCTGGGGACACCCTGCACCAAGTCCTGCCACCCGCTCCAGACCTTGGCAGAGGGACCTCAGGGATGGAGAAAGCCGTCATCCCGCGTGCTATCCCTCGGCAGCGCACCGTGGGCTCTCCAGAAGAGCCGCCTGGGTCTTTTCATCTCATCTCTTTTGTTTCAGGCTTATTATGTAAATAGCTGATGTGGCCCATAATGAGAAAATAGTTTCCCAGAATACAAAAGGCTGTAATTATCTCATTAGCAGGCGGGAAGGAAAAGGAAATGTTTCTAAGCCGCTTGCTTTTATTTCCCATAGCAGCCCAAGAAAGCGCAGCCCCCCCAAAACGGGAACCTCCCTGCCCCAAATCCTGCCACCCCCACCACATTTGCAGGATAGAAAAGCAAAACATGGTCCTCACGTCTCAGAAATAGCCATGTACTGGGGGGGGCTGACAGCTTTTAACTGGGCCCAGTTATTCTGAGGATGCTGTGGGTCCCTGCGCGGACCCCCCAGTGCTCTCAGCTGCTGGGACAGGAGGTGTCATTGGAAAGCGGAGGGTCGCAGAGGGACAGGATGGTCCCCACCTTCCCAAACTGGATGTTGGTGGCAGGACTCCTGAGCCGGGATCGTAGCACAGAGCTCCAGGATGGATTTCCATGGCTGCATGCCTGCAACAGAATGCGATAGGAAATGGCGTTAGGACACATGGAGGTTGCGCCCAGGAGAAGGCATCTAGGCTGGCTTTGGTGTTGCTTTGCTTTCTGAACCTTGCTTGCTTCCACGCTCAACACCCAATCCTTGGGGGGCAGAGCTACCAAGGTCTCTGCAAAGCACCCCGGGCTGCAGTCAGGAGCTGGTCCCTGCTGACGTATCCAAAACCCCTTTCTGGTGGCGTTTGCCCATGCTCTCTGCTCCTCTACCCCGACCACAGCCCTTTGGTCCTGGCTGAGTCCTCAGTGCGCTGGCTGGAAGCTGCCGGTGCAGCAGCTTGCTGGTTTGGGTTGACTTTCTGCCAGATTTGTGAGCTGGATCAGGCCATGGAGAGCCGACGAGCAGCGTACCCAGGTGGGATCTCTCCTACAGCAGGGACTCGATGGAAAGCTGGTCACGGGCCACGACTCCTGCAGTTCCCCAGGGGATTTGCCTGGCTTCAAGGGAAAAGCTGCAGGACTCTCTCAGACCACAGGGTCTTGGGGAGAGAAAACAACTTTCCACTCATTTTTGAGTGCAAAGCCAATGCCAGAGCTTAAGTATCATGTAGCTCTGAATCAACACCTCCCTGCAAGCCTGGGCAGGGACGCAGGACTGCCGAGCAGCGTTGATGTATCCCACTGGAGAACGGCCCTAGCAAATCAGCCCTTCTTAACATTAACATTAGCATTAACAGAAGCAAATATCTAATGGCCCGAGCAGGGCTGGTGCATTCACTGCATGCCATCACCCTGCTCATCACAGCCAGGAGCCTCTTTCAAAACCTCCTTAAAAGGTACCGATGGGATTTCTCCAGCCTGGATGTGTCTTAGAGCACAGATTTGCAGTGACTCGGTCCAACAGCCCTAAACACCTCATGGTGCAAAAGGGGCCGAGGCTCAAAGCACAGCTCAGCTGAGCCCTGGGAGATGCTGGGCAACATCTTGCCGGAGGTTGCACATGCCCTTGCGCCGAGGAGTTGTCCATCTCCTTGTAGCCCAGCAGCAATCATAAAACATCTGTACAGATGGATGCAAGATGTGCAGACATGCAGCAACCCCACGGCCAAAGAGGTATCCAGGGGTGGCTACAAGCACGTGGCACTCCTCGGCCCTCCAACCTGCCTTCCCGAGTTTGCTTTTTGGCCCCAAATGGAGGGAAGAGCTCCCCATCGCAAAGCTCCCATTTCCCTCGGCAGGGGTAAATGGGAAAAGAGAGGTCCGTGCCCTGGGGAAGCAGCGGGAGTTGTTCGTCTGACATCGTCTGGCTTTTGGCTGTGGAAAAAGCTTGTGGTTGAAAAGCTCGAGAACTGCATGTTTTCGCAGACAGGTTCAAGCGCTTTCGTGCCGTATTTCAGCGATGGAGGAAAACCTGGCAGCCACCAAGCCAGGATGTCGGAGGCGGGGGGGAAAGAAGTTGGAGGAGGTGCAGAAAAGAGCCACAAGAATTACTTGAGGGCTGGAAAAAATGCCTGTGATTGATGGGAAAAGCTCATTCTGTTCCCCTCTTCAGACCGAGGCAACCTGAGAAGGGTGTAGAAGGAAAGGAGGTGCAGCCGCACTGGAGCCGGGTGGGAGGGGAGCGGTGGTGTCCCTGCCTCTTGAACGGAACCTCGCGGAGGTGCTCTCGGCCAGGTTTGGGTTGTAAGGAGGTCACTCGTGGTGGCCCTTGATGCACAGGAGGCAGTAGCTGAACGGTGGTTTTGGAGGACGTGATGTGTGCGGAGAGGCCGAGGGCTGTTCGCTCAGCCCGGACGACTGGGCTCTTCCCAGCGGTGCCCGACGACAGGACAAGGGGCACCGGGCACAAGCTGGAACACGGGAAGTTCCACTGGAATCTGAGGCAAAACCCCTTTGCTGTGCGGGTGCCAGAGCAGCGGCCCAGGCTGCCCAGAGAGGCTGTGGAGTCTCCTTCCCTGGAGCCATTCCCACCCCGCCTGGACGCGGTCCTGTGCCCCTGCTCTGGGGGTGCTGCTCACGCAGGGGCTGGACGGGGGGAGCTCCGGAGGGCCCTGCCAGCCCCCGCCGTGCTGGGATTCTGTGATTCTGTGACCATGGGTTGCACCTGAAACTAATCGGTGGGAAGACGAAAACCTTCTCGGAGGTGCGTGGTGGTGCAACTAAGGCAGGCAGCGCATTTTGCAGGGCAGGATGGCAGCACTGGGAAGTGAGGCAGGTCCATCTGTCCATCGCCAGCAGCGGTCCTCCCCTGTGCCCATGCCCACCCTCCCCAGCCCGGGCAGGGAGCAGGAGGTGGGCTCCCATCTCACCATCGCTGCTGGAGCTGCCTCATGGGAACACAGGGTGTCTATACCAACCCAAGCAACAACCTTTGAGGTGCCAGTAGCTTTGCTGGGACCCAGACTCAAACATCTTCCACGGATATATTGGCTCAGCCTGATGGCAGGTCTTGGGTTTCAGGGGTGTTTTTCCTCCAGGGCTTGTTAATGCTTCTCTGGATGAATGTGGGTTTTCCTCGCTGCTAACCCATTACTGGCCTTACCTTCCCTCTCCATACATCTTTCTTAAGAAGCTGAAATGATCATAGCAAATTATTTTTCACCCTTTTTACACCGTTTCTAACCTGCTCCACCACCCCAGGACGTGCTGGCTTTTTTCCCTTCCAGCCATACCAGCTCTCTGGCACCGCTGCCAACGAACTGGAGAGCCACCAGAGCCATAAACACGGGGCAGGTGTAGGTCCTAACCCCCGCCCCCCGCCACCAAAACCAAAAAGCATGTTTTCATTGTGCCGGTAATCGCCCGCTCATTAAAACCGATGCAAACAAACCCGACCATTGAAGGTCACGGGCACACCTGTTACCGCGATCGGCGGCGGCGGGGGGCGGATTTTTGACCTTCAGATGCCTTTGCTGCCCGTCCTGCTGGGACCACATGCCTGGGACGGTGCGTGTGCCAAGGCGCTGCCTGGCTTTCGGGCTGTTTGCTGGAGCTCTCTCTGCCTGAGAGCAGTGATTGATTTCCTCCTCGCATGGCACGGTGCCTAGGTATGTCTCCCAAAGGCCTTTGTTACTAGAGTGTTAACAATTAACCTACTCAGGCAGAAACAGAGCCAGGCCTTCATAATCTAGGCTTAGTTAACCATTCAGCTGCTTATCTGAAAGCAATTTTTCTTCTGCCTAACTGGAAGGCATTCGCTAACTCGCTTGGCTATCAAGCAAGCGTGAAGCCGCAAGAGTTATTTTACAGATTATTCTATTTACAATAGCATCCAGGGGTCCCCCCGGGCTGCAGGCATGGTAGGAAACCACAGTCAGAGGTGGCCGGGAAGACTTTAGCCACAACAGCCGGGGAAAAGGAAATTTCACCCCAGATTTTTTGCATCAGGCATAAAAATATTGCTGTCTCCCCGCCAAGGCAGGGCGGCTGGGGGAAAGGCCGAGGGGCCACCGCAGCTGGATGGGGCGGCGAGGTTGTGCAACACAGAGGTGGTGGGAGCTGCACCGTTGCGTGAAGTCCTGGTATCCCCGGCCAGCGAGGAGGCTGGCTGTACCGATGAGACAGGACTCCATTCCTAGGTAAGGTGCTGGTGTGGAGATGCCCACCAGTAAAATCACAGACTCACAGAACGGCGGGGGCTGGCAGGGCCCTCCGGAGCTCCCCCCGTCCAGCCCCTGCGTGAGCAGCACCCCCAGAGCAGGGGCACAGGACCGCGTCCAGGCGGGGTGGGAATGGCTCCAGGGAAGGAGACTCCACAGCCTCCACAGCAAAGGGGTTTTGCCTCAGGTTTCAGTGGAACTTCCCGTGTTCCAGCTTGTGCCCGGTGCCCCTTGTCCTGTCGTCGGGCACCGCTGAGAAGAGCCCAGTCCCACCCTCCTGACACCCACCCTTCAGATACTGATAAGCACTGAGGAGATCCCCCTCAGCCTTCTCTTCTCCAGGCTGAACAAGCCCAGGTCTCAGGTCTCTCAGCCTTTCAAAGGGTGCTTTGAATCGATCCAGGCAAACAAGGAAACCCTTTTCAGCTTTTATTAACTCAGTAATGCTGGGAAATGGGGCATTAGCTCAGCGTTTGTTCTGGAGGGTTCCCTTCTCCTCTGTGCCTGCAGAAAGTCCCTTCACTTGGGCTCCTGCCGTATCGCCGTGGCTCTGGGGAACTGGAGCTGGGCAGGGGCTGAGAGTCGGCTCTGGGCGGTGGCGGCTGCTGTGATGGGTGGCCAGACAGACGTCACTCGGGAGCGATTTGGGTAGAGCTGGTCCTCCTCGGGAGGCCGGACCTGGTGTCTTCTTGAGAGCGTGGTGCAGGTGAAGAGCAAGGTGGTCCTGGTGCCTCCTCACCACTGCGGATGGGATGTAACACCTGGAAAGATAAAACATCTGGAAAGGGCAGCGACTGGCAGCTTGCTTAAAACTCCTGCTTGGGTTTTCCGCCCGTCTGGAGCCTCTCCACCCCACCACGGGGCAGGGGAAGCCACTTGCGCCGCTCTGCCATAGCTTGGGGGCTCTTCCAAGCCTAGCCGTGCTTGGAGGCGTCTTCTCTTTCCTTCTAAAGGGCAGACTTGGGAGTGAAACACTGGTAAAGGCGAGCGGGTTCGGCTTCCCTCGGCCCCGCTGTGTTCACGGACTGCCAGGCTCAGCATCCTCGTTTCTCTCCCTGGGAATCACCTGTAAATCCAATTTTAGTTCGTGTTCCCGTGGGAGGGAGGTGGTTATGAGATTTAAGGTGGAGAAATACCCTGGGGAATTTTTTTATAATCATGCATTCCTCAAAACCTGGAAGGAGGAAAAAAAACCCTCGAGCTCTGCACCAGGACCTGGCAGCGTTATTCCTTACCTCGCTGGGCTCAAAACTTAATTTCACAGTTCACCTGAGGGATGACCCAGGTAAAACCTGACTGGGACCCGGAGCTGGCCAGAAGGCACAAGTGCGAGAGCTGTTGTTCTCGAAAAAATGGCCCTTTTTGGCAAACAAAGCTGTAGCGTCAGGGATCTGTTGGCACTTCTGGAATCTCCTTAATAACATATTTGCAATGCTTGTCCGTATGCTCTGTTTATCAGATCCCGGGTTTACAGTAAACATAAGCTAATAACCACTTTTTTTTAGAATCTTTTCTTGGGTGGTTCCCAGCTAAAAAAAAAAAAAACAAGCATGGAAAAAGGTCCATTTTCAGAGTCTGGCCCGGTGGTGCAGCTTTGATCCCACATCCCGAGAAGGCAGCTGAAGCCCCCACCCTGCTTTTGGGGTGCTGGCACAGAGGGGGAACACCAGCTCAACGTCCCAATGGCCTTGGGCTATGGCCCTAAGCAGAAGCCTGCCCAATGTGGAAACCACCTCCTGGGAGCCAGGAGGTCCCCAAGGACCCCGAAAGGCTGAGGTACTCTGCCGGGGAAGACCAACAATGGAGATGCCCCAGGGCTGAGAGCAGGCCCTCAGAGGTGTCCTGGAGGGCACTGCCACGTCTCTGCCCAGGCTGTGGCTCTCGCCAGGCTCAGGACACTTGCCTTCCCTGCTTGTTGTTGTGTTGGCTTCTCTTTTGGAAGGATCAAACTTCCCGGTGACCTCATCCTGCCCTCAGAAAGTCAATGTGAATGTGCAAATGTCACTGTGGAATTTACCCAGCGAGGCAAAGGTAACCTGGATTTCTCCTCTGCCGGCTGAGCGGGGCTGGGGAGGACTGCGAGGAGGCAGTGCGGCTTTTCCCTTGTCTGGAGCTGAGACCTTCTACCACATCCCTCCTGTGGCGGCTGGTGTCCCATAAAAAAAAAGATGACACAGCCTATAAAGATCTGAAAGTCACTGAAAGGCAGGTTATTCCTAAATTGGCAGAACAAAAAGTCTTCCCTTGACTAATAAAAGCCAAAGGCAACATGGGTTGAGTGTGGCTTCGGACGGGCAGTCTCCATCCCTCATCGCTCCATAGCTCAACCAAGTTTCCATGTGCCCGGCAGGCACCTAGATTAGTCCCTGGGCATCGTGCACGCATGAACTGCCTCTGGTGGTGTTCTTCGGAAACTGCCTTTAGGGCAAAATGGGGCTGGGAGCCTCTGAGTCCTGCTCAGCGCCTTGGAGAGAGACGCGTTCAAACGTCGCGCACCAGATGCGTGACCAGACCCGGACGCTTCTCTCTGCTGGTGGAGGTTTTGTTACTTATGGCTGATAAACATCTACGTGTTTCGACTGTAGTGGGTCCCCACACCGCACCGCGCGATGCTTGTGTGATATTCGTTTGCTGCTCGGCCTTTAGACCTCAACCAGTGTGTGACATGGAGACATCTCTGTTGGGGGACAAAGGCGCAAGCTGCAGGAAGGTCATTAGCGGGGACTACAAATTGTTCGCCCAACGCTCATCGCTTCGTACTGCTGGTGGGGCAGCAGGGCAAGTCCCCTGGGGACCCTCCTTGGGTGGGGTGATGTGCAAGGGGATGGAGAAGGTTACAGAACCAGGCACCTCCTCCTCCGCCTCACTGCTGCCTTGTCCCCCGTCCATCTGGCGTGTCTCGGACCACAGAGGCTCCTTCACACCTGGACAGGAGTTCAGCTGGGATGGTGGCTTTCACCAGAGCACCTCCTTCAACCACTCTGTGACCACCTCCCTACCCTGCTCTGCCCCAGCAGAGCTCTCCCAGCTTGCTGGAGGTATCAGGTCTGTGTCCTCTCCCCTCGACACAGCAGTTTGCCATGTCTGTCCACCAGCCCCACGACACTCGGGCCGTATTTCAGGCAGGGCAGCTTCCTAGGAGATCAGGACACTGGAAAAAGGGAGCAGGCTACAGGCAGCATGCCTGGCAGAAGCCTCCACAAACGCAGTTTAATAAAGGCAAAGTTGAGCAGCACAGCCCCACTTTAACCTTTTTAATTTATCTTCTCCATTCCATTATTAGTGCAAATAGCAAGACCCCATGAGACACCACATTGGAGCTGAGCTCTAGACCTAAGCCAGCTCTGCAGGGAAATAAACCCAGCTTTCCTGCTTTCCTTGGGGAGGGCTGATTTAACATCCCTACCCCAAGAAGAGGGAAAACCCTACTGAAATGGGGATTTTTCTCCATCTCCCCTACCTGCTGGCCCTGCTTGAGCCCCCCCATCATGCAACCTCTTTCTAAAGGGCATCACTTTTGTTATCCCTCTTTTATCCGGGGGGAAACCCGCGCCTCCCACTGCCCCTAAATCCCGCTTTGGCCCCCACGCTGCCAGGATGGTTTATCCTGGGAAACCTGGAATTGAGGGCTCCTGGGACAAAAATAAAGCAGCCTTTCTGGCCCACGGGGACCAAGGCAATGAACTCAGTTGGGCTGGGTGGCCACTGCTCAGCTAAATGTCTACAGCTGTCCACGTGCCGCTGAGCCTGCTCCTCCAGGCTTGGCTCAGCAGTGCCTAGTCTGAAGGTATCGGAGACATCTGCACAGAGACGAGGCAGGACTCCAGGAAGACCTGCGCCTTTCTGGAGAGGCACTGGGAGGGCACAAAGACCCCCCCAAGGGCCTGGACGCTCATGCACCAGTGACTGAATTGAGCTGTGAGAGTCTTTCCCCAAATAGGGAGCCTCGGGTTCACTGCAATCACCCAAACTTTGCAATGCACCTTCTCCCTTCCCTCAGGTAATGAGATCTTCAGCTGGTACGGGTTCAAATTCTCCATTATTCAATGAGGCAACTAAGAAAAATTTGTTGCGGATCTTTTTATTTCCTTAAATAAGATTTTACACTTTTGTAGGGCTGATTGCATTACAGAGGATCCAGTTAACACCTCAGCGGAGCAAACGGGAATCGTGGGGAATGCAGTCGCTCTCTGCAAGATCTCCGTCTTCTGCTCCAGCTCAGTTCAACATGGAGCAGCTTCCCCAATGCTCATATTTTTATGGGTACACCCATCAGGGAAAACCCATGGGTTTCTGTAACTAAAGAAATTCTGCTGAGAGAAATAAATCCATGTTGGGTTTTTATCCCCAGTCCCAGTCCATGCTGGGGCATGACTGCAGAGGCTTTGTCGCCCTCCGGGGGGTGCAGACCAGATCCACTACTGCTGGGCCCAACAGTGCAGAAACAGCTTGATTTTCAGCTGGGACTTTCAAAAGGGACTTTCAAATGGCCCTTTAGGAAGTTCTAAACTGTCCCCATGTTAAACCTGTCTTAGCACCAGTAGCTCTGGATCTTGACTGCAGCTGATAATAAATTCAGCACCAATGCAACAACTGATATTTGGAGAATTTCCCCAAAACACAGATATGAATAGGCCTGGGTGCCTATGAAGCCAGAGCTGAAATCGCAGGGCTGGGTTTTGTGATGGTGATGGAGCTGAGCAAGAGCATCCAGACATGCGAGGACTGATCCCAGTGTCTTTGACCAGGTCAAAGACAACTTTTAAAACCATTATCTCTGCATGTTATCCATTTCCCATGGCCTAGTTTTGGCCAATCCGAGGCACAGCCTAGGTAAGAATAAAATGGTGTAGGGGAATAAAGGTTTAAAAGAAAATTGAAGATGAGACCTGGACAAAAGCATCTTTTTAAAAGCTGAAGTCCATGGGACAACACTCCCAAGGACGAGGTGGAAAGTGTGTTGCTTAAGACCCGTTGAATCACCCCTAAGGGGTGCGCTGTAGAGAACAATAGCGTATGAGCCTACAGATGGGCCAGGGCTGGAAACCTTCTCTCCCCATGGCCACACAGATCTGTACAAACCTGGGAAAGGTGACAGAAATAATTCAAGCTTGGGAACTGCGAATGGTCGTGCCGAACCGATGCTGTAGAGCTGTGCCCACTAAAACCCACGCAACGCCCTCCCCTGGGGGCACCCAGCCCTTGGACTGAGAGGCTTAAGAGGAGCTCTTTTGCCCAGCAGTGAGTGGGATTTGGGGGACCAATGCACACTGCTCCTCAAAGGGGGGCTGGGGGTCATGGAGAGGAGGACAGCCCCATCATCTGCTCCATGCCATATACTGAGACATGACAGCTTCTGTCCTTGCGTCACCCAGCCCAGAGGTTTGCTCATCTCTGCATGATGCCAATCTGCAAAGGGTAAGCTAGATAAAAGGCATCTCTATAACAGTCCTTTCCTTTCCCTCCTTCTCCCAGTGCCACTGACCTGTGCCTCCACCTCACCCCTGCGCTGCCATGGCCACGCTAGAGACGCTGCCCGTTCTTAGTGACCCAGCCTACCCTAGCCCGGAGAACTTCCACGGTTTTGCTCCCCATCCATCCCAACCCACCTCCCAGAGCACCATGGGGAGCGTGGGCAGCGGAGTCGCCAACGACCAAGAGTTCGCCATGAAGAGCGTGGGGACCCGGACGCAGAGCAGCGGCCGGCAGACGGAGGGGTCTCGCAATGGGTACTCCACACGGGAGATCTCCAACCGCTACTCCGGCGAGGAGAAGACGTACAGGTCAGAGAAGGTCTCCAATTCCCTCTATATCAACGGCGACCTGCGCAAGAGCGAGAAGGTGAAGATGGACATCTGTGGGAACGTGACCACCAACAATGAGAAGAACATGCCGCCTCCTCCCCAATACCGAGAGCCCAGTAACCCACCAAAGATATTGCCAATCTCCGGCAAACTAGACCAGGTGAGAATCCCCACCTCCTGGAGCAGTGTGATGACCGCGGCACATCACTAAAAACACAGACCAGGAAGCCTTGGGCAACGGTGCAATTCTGTCAGATAGTCTGATTCTTACTATGTAGATGACATCATTTTTATGTACAGATAACATAATTCTTATTAATTTCAGGGGGTTGAGCATAGGGGAATGTTAGTTCTTGAGGAACCCGAGAGCATGATCACAAGTCTTCCACAGCTAAGTTTCCAGCTCGTTTAAGCCTGTATTTAAGTCACTGGCTATTCCAGCCTACCCGAGATGCTGTGCCTACCTCCCCGATTGATGGGGAGGGAGCTGGATCCAGCTCTCATTTTGGTAGGTCCAGCATCTGAGTCAAACTCTTCTGGTTTGTGCCATTTATAGGCAATCTCCCCGCTGCCACCAAAAAGCGTTGCTTGAAAGCAGCTATGAGCATCTGTTCAAAATCCCAGTGCCCCTTACAAGGGACAAATTGACAAGGCTTGAAAACTACCCCTGTGTTATCACCCATCCAAGGCCAGTCCTCACGGCTCATATCGGCTTCAGGGAGCAACCATCTCCCAGGCCTCGAGGAGCAGAGCCCCAGAGCCAGTGGTGTTTTAAATAGCCTGCTGCTCTGCTCCAGCAACACCCATAATTCGTGCCCTCGGGACGCTTCCCTGTGTGATATTATCTTATTTGTGCAGCATTTGGTGGCCTCGTCTCCTGGGTTGTTGATCCACTGGCCCCGGTAGTCCACCTCAGTCCCACATGCCAGGCGCCAGGTTTTTGGTCTCCAACCTTGCCTGCTCACCAGGGCTCTTTCTGTTTCTCCTGGAAGGCAATTTCAAAACATCCTTGCTAATACAAAGCAGCCTCCTCTGGGTTAATTTTCACCTGAAATCCAGACTCAATCCCATTTTGAGGCAAATTTTTGTTTCTGTAGGTGCATTCACAGGGCAAGGAATGCAGAAGGTTTTAAAATCCTTTCTAAATCCTTTACAGCTGCAGTCCATTCTCCCCCCAGCATTGCTTACGGCCGCAGGAAACACAAATGTTCAAATGAAGAGCGGCTTCAGCATGTTCCTTGCCTGGTGTCGCTGCTGGGGTCACAGCTCCTCCCTATTCCTGTCCGAGCGTAAGCAGGACATGATGCCCACACAGGGGAGAGATGACTGCCAGCAGGAGGGAAACGTGGTGCTCCTGGGGCAAAACAGCTGCTAATCCAAGGGTTGAATTCAGCTTTCAGCAAAAGGGAAACGCACCCTCAACACTAGAAGTCCTTCAAAATATAATCTGCCAAAATCAAAGAGCTGTTTTGATCGGGTCTGGTAGGCAGGTGGCAGCCCTCCTTCTTGCAAAGAGCACTAAGAGGACCCAAGGAGTATTATAGGGAAAAATCATGCAGATTTGGGGTGAGTCAAGATTATTTTTTTTCAGCTGGAGCAAGGGAAGAGAAAGCATTGCCCTGCGAGTGCCCACAGGTCCCTCATGTTAAATCCCAAATGGCCCAGGGTGTAATAAGGCTGAGAAATATGGAGCTAGCCCAAGACGTCTTATCTCCATCAGCCCCAGCCTGTGCCGATGTATCTCTTTTGTGTGTTGTTACCAAGCTTCCTGCTATGTTTGATGCGTGGTCCTTTTTCCTTTTGCAGAGCAATGAGCCCTTAGTTAGACCCTCAGCCTTTAAACCAGTAGTTCCTAAAAACTTCCATTCCATGCAGAACCTCTGCCCGCCGCAGAGCAACGGGGTGACAGAGAACAGAAAGAGCTTGAACCATGCCAACAGCAATAGCCCGTCCGCACCCAAAAGTGGACTCGACAAGAGCAGCCTTAACAGGACTACAAACCAAGTGGGGGGCCTTTCGGATTCAGGCCGTAACTCGTTAACGAGCCTGCCCACGTACGGGACAGGCTACAGCCAGCACGTGGGTCCAATGAGCGCCTCCACGAGCCACATCAACCGCATCGGTACAACCTACGTGGACAAGAACATCGTGGGATACAACGGGATATCTACCTCAGACAGTGGGCGGTCTTCGAGCAAGAGCACCTCTTCGTTCAACAGACTGAACCATCTCAACGAAACGATGCCTTTCCACTCGCCTTCAACGGACGACATCATCCAAGACCTGGAAGATCGGCTGTGGGAGAAGGAGCAGGAGGTCCTCCAGATGCGAAGGAACTTGGACAAAAGCGAGGCAGCCATCTTCCAAGTGTTCGAGGAGAAGCAGAAGATTTGGGAGAGGGAAATGGAGGACCTGAGGCAAAACTATGCCAACAAATTGCAACAGGTCTCCAAAAAGGCGCAACGGGCTCAGCAGGCCTTGCAGCTCCAAATCTTCAAGCTCCAGCAAGAGAAAAAAAAACTCCAAGATGATATGGGACAACTCCTCCAGCAACGAGAGGAGCTGGAGAAGAAATTTGTGGCTTTCAAGAAGGAACAGGCTGAGTTTCTTCCAAAGATTGAAGAGACCAAGTGGGAGGTAAGAGCCTTGTTGTAACAGACCTTGAGTGAGGTTTTCACTGAGGGCTCCGATAGCTCAAAATACCTCCCGTTTGCCCTCAGTGGACCCCACAGAAAATGGCTACGTTGGTGGCCTCCAGGTAACGGACAACACTTCAGTCACCTCTTCATTCATCTGAGCCCCAAGCATGTAGTTCTTAATTAAACTAAAATGAGCACAATTTTTTTTTGTGCACGCATCCTGTGCTGGTTAATAATTTGGCTTCACAGTCAGGTTATTCCAACATGTGACATTTAAATCCAGTTTCAGTGAATACAGGCCTTTCCGTACAGGTATCTGTGCCTACCAAAACTGGGTTTAAGTCTATTTTAATTAAATTCTTCTAACATCTGTGTTTGGGAAACCTTGAAACCGCTTTTCAAATATTTTATTTCTTTTTTTATTGAAGATATAAAGCAAGTGAGCTAAGAATGATACTGATAGCCAAGTTTACCTCATGCTTTCCATTGTAACATGCTGGTTTCAGTTGCTAATAAGTTTATCTCTCTTAAAAGGCTGAAAGGCAAATTCCTCTTCCTAGTTCTGCTTTTGAGCCTTACATGTTTTTTCTTCTGTTTCTATTTTTAGAGCATTTTATCAAAGTCTGTTTGTATAGCCAGTGCTAACATTTTTTTTTCCAGCTTGATCATGTGAAGAATTTTAATCCTTCCATGGACTGGCTAGAAACTTTAAATTTATTAAGAGTGCAGAGGCAATATATAGCTCTAGAACCAAGAAGACCCTATTCTGCTAATCCTGATGGAAAGTCAATGAAACTGGGATTAATTAGGCTCTGAAATGTGCTATTTGCAGATGTTCAGCAGAGTTTATTAGAGGCTTGCTGTAAAATCTCTGCAAGTCACATCCCAGAACATGCAGGCTGCATTGTCCCACATGACGCCTCCTTTGGCCAGCTGCTCTGCCCTGGTCTTTTGTGTCTTCCAACAAGTGAGGTCTGGAAGGTTCCCTGATTTTGCACCAGTAAAACTGCAGATGGGCTTCTGGTTATTTGCTTTGCTGCTATAGTTCTGTCTGCAACAGCTAACCCAGTGATATCAATGCAAAGAAAGGGACTCAGCTTGTGAATCAGGACACCTAACATCTGTAGACACCTACGTTTGTTGACTTGTTGACTTGCTCTCCAGGCTCCATGGAGTTTGCTTCCTAGATCTCCACAGCACCCAAGTAGAGGCCAAAGTTTAAGTGTTTTAATCTGTAAATTGATTCCTATCCAAGCTGTTCTTCATCATGTATTTCTCTGCCTTTTGGGAGGAGCTAGCCCACGGAGAGCACTTTCAGTAAATTGTGCAGAGTTTTTAGCTAGGCAGTAACTACACTTTAACTACAGCTAAACCAGCACGATATAGTTCTGCATCTGCTGCAGACTGGGGTGGATGTAGGTACTCACAGTTAGGTCTGCATGGGGAACCACCATGGCTGTCAGCTCCAGGGAAAGCCATTACCAGTAGGAAGTGACTGGGTACATCCCCTAGCTCTTCAGCCATTCGTAGTGAGAGCTGGACTGTCCCGATAGCTGAGCTTCAAGGTCTTGCTCAACATTATGCACCAGGGAAGTCCTCTATAGCAGAGAAAGGTGGAGGTTGCGATGAAAGCAGTGGAGAGGAGAGTTTGAGAAGCATTGACCCAACTGGAGCAGAGCAGCAAGGCCCTTGCAGGCACCGCAGGAGGGAGGAAAGGCCAAGCATTTCATGTGTGACAAGAGACAGGAGATTCAGGAGGATGGGACGCCCTGGTCTGGAGGTGGCTACCAAGTCTATTTTTAATTGTGCCTCTCCTCTCTGATCACTGATGGTTCCCTGATGCTGGTCCCCAGCCCAGACTCCTGCCAACAGTAGGGACTGTTTGTCTCTGCAATTGTCCACAGTAGAGGGATCAGATCTGCCAGTGCAGAGCCCTGAAAACCGCAGAGTTCATGGGAAAATGAGGGCTTGGTCATTTTTATGGTTCACTTCCAATACCCACAGCTATTCATGCAACTGGCACCTTTGGTGGACTACGCAGGTGCAGAAGAGTGTCATATCAAACGGTGACACCTACGTAATGCAAATACACGCTGCAGCAAGGGAATTTCCACTGGGCTCATGTACCTTACCACATGGGTGAGACTTGAGCCAGTCAGGGTGAAACCTGGAACTCGCAGTGCCCCAGGACAGCACGTGGTAATCCCATTTCAGCAAGGGCGGGTTGCAGCTCTCTCCTTGATCTTTGGCAGAAGGGCTGTCACTCTTCATGCCCTGCCCAAAAGAATTAAATAGCTACCAGTCCCTGGACTGTCCCCAGCACATTTAACTCTAAAATTTAGTCAACTGGGTACATGAGCACAATCTTTGGGAAGGAGTCTTTGGGAAGGAAAGTGTCATAGGACAAGTAATATCTACTGTCTCTGCATCCTGTGGTGAGGACCACAGCACTCAGCTTAGCTGTTTGGTCAACTCCAGCTGAGAACAGCATCAGGTCTCTGACAGCCAGGAAGAAACACCAAATCTCCCACATAAATGTGGGGACAAGCCCTAGATCTTTGGCATGGTCTGGGTCCTGGTGAAGGCTGGAACTCAGTCCTTGAGCAGCATCGCTGGCTGTCCCCTCCATTACCTGAGCCTCCTGCCAATGCGAGGCCACGCAGATGTTTCACAGGCAGCACAGGGGACAAGCAGCAGTGGTGGCTCCTCACTGCCTTCCTCCTGCCTCACGGATGCTCTCCCTGTAGGTGTGCCAGAAGGCGGGTGAGATCTCCCTGCTCAAGCAGCAGCTGAAGGACTCCCAAGCGGACGTCTCCCAGAAGCTTAACGAGATTGTGGGACTGCGGACGCAGCTCAAGGAAGGTAAGAACTTCCTACGGGAGAAGGAGGAGCAGATCCTCACCCTGAAGGACTCCTACAGCTCCAAGAGTGTCAACCTGGAGATCTGCGAGAGCGAGCTGCAGCGGAAGATGAGCGAGGTCCAGGTGCTGAGGGAAAAACTGAACCACTGTGAGCTGGAGGTCTCTGGCCTGAAGCGGACTCTTGCCAGCGTGGGACCTCCGGGGCCTTTTGGTGGGGACCTTGGTGAGAAGCTGCGGGACCCGCTGGCCTGCGAGAGCGACGAAGCCAAGATGCAGCGGCAGAGCGAGGACAGCGTCAACACACTGCGGAAGGAGGTGGAGCGGCTCCAGACAGAGCTAAAGCTGGAGCGGCAGCAGCGGGAGCAGCAGGTGATGGACTTCGAGGAGGAGCGGCGCACGTGGCAAGAGGAGAAGGAGAAAGTCATCAAGTACCAGAAGCAACTACAACTGAACTACGTGGAGATGTACCAGAAGAACCAGCTCCTGGAGCACAAGGTGAACGAGATGAACACGAAGGCCACCAGCCCCCCGCACACCGAGGAGAAAAAACCATGGACTCCCTCCAGACTCGAGCGAATAGAGTCCACCGAGATCTGAGGTGGGACCAAGACAATACAACGTGATTTTTTTTATTGCTGTGCATGTACTACCTACTCAAGCCAGTGATCTTCCGAAGGATAATACTCTACCATAGGAGCGGTGTGAGCCTGCTCGCACCAAGCTCCATCACCCTTACTCTATACTTCTGTGCTCTGTAGGTAAAATAACTGTGGATGTGCGTTGTTTTTCTATCGATAATGCAACATCTCTTTTGGTTTTTTTCCTAGTACCGCTGGTGAGGGTCAATTGGCTCTTTTGTAATCTGCCGTGACTGTTACTTTGCTAGAGGCTGCCATCCCCTCTCCTACAATTCACCCTTCTTTGGTTGGTTGGTTGTTTTGGAGGGTTGTGTTTGGTTTCTTTGGTTTTCCAAGCATTTATGTGCAGCAAAACAGTTCAAAGTGGCAGGTTTTTTTTCAGGGCATTTTTTAGCCACATTGGCTAATGGAGAAAAGCTCTCGGGATCGTGAGCAAACTCACTGTTCTGCATCAAGTATCCTGTCTAGACGGTGGTCTTAGTGAAGTCAGTGGGAGGTTGGCCACTGATTTCAGTGAAACCAGACATATCTCTACCAGATGACTCCCTCTTGCCAGCCCATGGCTATCACGGTTGCAAGAGGTTAGGACATCCTTGAGGAGCAGGATGAGCCTGTCCTGGTAACATAAGCCAACAAGGAATAACCACCCAGCAGGAGCCACTTTGGAGGCTCAGCAGAGCTTGACATATGCTGCGTTTTCATTTTGTTGTGGTTTCCTTCTGCGGTTCCACTTCTCTCCCGGGTTGTGACCAACGCTGGGAGCAGAAATACCCTCCCACCTCTGCCTTGGTCCTCCTACTCTTACCATATACTCAAGCTGGCTACAGCAAGAAAAAACCTTGGAAATCCAAGATAGTTTCCCTTCCCAAGAGCCCTCCTACTTCCCAAATTCAATGGAATCAAGGTTTGGGGAAGCCTCCAAACCCGTGGGATGTTTATGCAAACTGAAGCTTTAGCGATTTGCCCAACAGTGGGCAATTGTGCGACCCCATTCCCAAATGAGTGGTGCTTCAGTGCACTCTCTAGGTCCAGGGTCTACTTAAAAAATGGCACCCGAGCCTCACTCAGGAGTTGCAGTGAGCACATATCAGCATTACCGCCAGATCGCAACAGGGCGAGCGTTAGCCTTCAGTACAGCCACTTCAAACAGCACCCATAGCGATCCCACGTGGCATCATATATTCCAGAGATAACGCAGGCCCAGCTTAAGAAAATATTCAGCTACTAACTCTGAGCATGAAAGCAGTCATAAGAAGTGAAAATGCTTAAGATCACACAAGCGCTTATGCCCTGGCAGAATAATAACCAAATCCTATATGCACAGCCACTGAGAATGGTGCAGGCATCAAAAACCAGCATTCAGCTTTAAAAGGTGGGCAAAGTGGGTCTGGCTCTCCCTTTCACAGACAGTTTTTTACCGTGATCCACAGCAAAGAGTAAAAAATGCTGCAAAGTGGGATTTGCACTGACTGGGCTGTGGCCAAAGGATCAACGCAAATGGGAATTTTGGCTCTTCGCCCCAGGGAGCAGCTAGAAGAACAAAGCTAGAATTAGCACTGGGACATCCTGGGACGTCTATGTGAGGTGACTCCAGGGGGAGTTTCGCCAGATTGCATTTCATCTGCATACCAAGGAAGAACCTCAGGGCGTTGAGGGGCTGAAGACCTTCCAAACAAAAGCCCTGAAGCTACTCATTTTCCATGTTCCCTTTCCAGAAAGCTCCTGCCTCGCCATCACCAGGTCTGACCTTCAAGTTGGGACCAAACCTTGTTGTGGTGAGCTCCAGACTGAGCAAAGAGGCTTAGCAAGAGAGAGGAGACTGCAGTTAGTCCCACCAACCTCCAGCCAAGGTCAACAGACAGTATTACTGGGCAGGAACTGTTGGTGGCTGGCAGCAATCCCTGGAGCCGTAGAAAATGGAGCATTTCAAGATCCCAGTTGATGGTACCTGTCTTTTCCCATGGCTTCTGCCTTTGGAACTGGAGGAAGACACAACCCATCAGTCTGGAAAACACCAGAGCAGCTCAGGCTAAACTCCTCTCACCAGACCAGCCATAGAAAGGGGGACTAGGTGAGGTCTGACCCCTGAAGGGTGTGGAGGCGAGCCCCACTACGAATCCTGCAGACACTCCAGCGCTTTTGGACATCAGCCGCGCAGCCCACTGAGGAAGGAGTGCAGCTGCCTGCTGGTGCCACCCAGCAGCAGACCTTGCCATGCCAAGGGAGACACCCACATGCGCTGCGCAAACTTACACTTGGCCAGGCAAATCCTAGAGCTTCCTCCATTTCATACACTGGGCCTTCAAGATGGAGTCAAACATCCCACAGTGTCGAGGTTGGAGATCCGGTGTCTTGTGTTGTCTCAGCTTTCTCTGCCTCTCTTTCCACATCAGATAAACCCAGGTTGCCTTCCTTCCCAAAGCAGTTGTGAGGCATCTGTGCTCGTGAAGGACGTTGAAGTCCTTGGGCAAAAGGGAAAAGCACAGAGAAATTGCGAGAGGCTGAGTCTCAGATGGTCGTACGGTGGTTTTGAGGCCACCACATGAACAGCAAATACAACAGCAAGGGTCCTCACCACAAGATGAGTCCAATAACCTGGAGGGCTATTGCCACCTTTGCTCCTCCTGGCTCCACTGACGTTGAGGTTGGGTTCCCGCTAACCATCGCAGGAATCAGCATTTCAGTTGGTAGCTCAAGAACACCCAGCGTGATTGAGCTTCAGGGATCTGCTGTTGAGGAGGTGTACACCGCAATTCCCCGCTGCGCTAACACCCAAGCGGAATGGACAATGACATCACCCTGTGGGACACCTTCTCACCAGAACTCCTTGCTAATCCATGGGCAGGAGAAGCAGGGGCTTGCCTGGCCTCCCCATGTTCCTGGATCCAGTCAGCAGCAACCAGCCAAGCCCTCCAGCACACCAGGTTTGCCTCATCATCTTTTTCCTAGATATTTTTTGCAGTGGTGCCACGAATGAGCGTGTCTTGATGGACCCAGTGAAACCTGGAGGCATATGAGTTTGTCTGGCTGCTGGAGGGTGCTGGACTGCCCAGGGACTCAGTGCATCCATCAGAGACCGCAGAGCTCCTTGGGATGGAGCAGGAGCGGCAAGGAGAGATTTTTCACCTTGGAGGAGGGAAGGTACACTCCCTTTCACCTTCTTCTTCACTGCATCACTTTGATCCAGATCTGAGCAACCTCGATTGCGGCCATTCCCTGGATGACAGAGAGCCTTGCAGACACCCATTAAGACGCTGTGCTGCTGATGGTGGTTTTCCCTCTCTTGGGATTCGCCCAGCATCCCCCAAGCACTCAGCTGTCCTGCAGAAACCACCCCCCTATGCTATGGTGACATAAAATAGAGATGGTTTTGGCCAGTGCCCTAGCCAAACTGCCATGAGATTCCTGCTCTTCAGGAATCTTCCCCACAACTGGATGCACTGCTTCCCATCACGTCCTCTCCCATGTGCTAGCACCATGCGGCCACATGCTGGTAACCAGTCTCTCTTGAAGGTGACTACCCTTTGCTCAGCAGAGATGGAGCAAAATGATGGCGGGACACCTGGGTTCCTGTTGTTCGTGCTCAGATCCGGCCCAGATGGGAGCTCACCTAGCTTTTTGCAGACCTTAACACTATTACCCGCTGACTGGATGAAGTCTCCCACCACAAGCTTGGTCTACGTTGAGGCTCTGGGGTCTTAGCCTTGGAGCAAGATACCCAAGGGGTGCCAGACTGGCGTTTTGATACATACCCTGGGAATGGCCAAAGAGGTTGACATCTTGTCTTTTGGAGGCTCAGGTAGGGCTGATAAAATATTTCTGTCCCATGAAACTCACCTCAGAGTTTGGGCTTGACCATAAGCCAGCTGTCTCTTCCACGTTTGCCGAGCCGGCTCTGGAGCTGATGGGATTCAGTGCGACCTACTGGCTCACGTATAATTCTCCCAGTACTGCCCTCAAAACCTTGCACATGGTCAGTGTCTCCACTGAAACAAGTCATCTCTAACTTGCCACTGGCCAACAGCAAAAGCTGTGGTGTCAAGGGTCTCAGATCAGTCGCCCACATGTGGGGTTGGGAGACATTAGAGATGCTCTGGGATACCTGATACATGGGGCTGCCAATATGATCCAAGACCTATGGGAGAGCCAGGCCAGTGGTGGGGATACCTGGAGCATCTCTAGTGGCACATCACCCATGTGCAGGCAGCCAAGTCATGCTCCAGGCATGTCCATGTGGTTGTTACGTGAGCAAACAGAGGAGACTGATCAGCTCCAGCAATTTCCATCCATGAGGATTTGGGCTAAGCAGGCTATCCTGGTGCCGGGGAAGTTCTAAGCAGTCCCTCTTACCACTTGCTGCGAGTGGGGTTGCTTTGCTCCACCGTAATTTCGAGGCTGGTTGCTGTTGCTGTAAGATGCCGACCCGGCTGGGCTGGTTCCCCTCACGCAGCCAGCACTCCAGTCTCACCCTAGGTGTGAATGCCGCAACCATCGCGCGTTGTTGTACTTCACACAGTCCCACTTAGCTTCTGCCACTGCCTCGTGGCAGCCGGCTGCACCGTTCCTGCTGTCACTGGCGTCATGCCGGAGCGAGATCACCTCCGGGTTTCCGCACTCAAAATAGGAATCGAATTGTTGCTCTTATGCTGCTACGTTATACGGAGACAAGTGTACTTGGATGTAAATAACAGCCCAGCTCTGTATATACAATGATTAAATGAAGAGACAAGACAGCTCTGTGGCTTCTATATTGGTGAGCGGCACCGAGAGTAGCAGCAGATGCTGCGTTCAAGAGCTGAGTGCTATGCGAGGGTGCTCAGCACCCCCTGAGCTTTTGCTGGCCGCAGTGGAAATGGGGGGGACTCAGCTCCTCCCAGGAAGGCAATCCACTTGGGATTGGCTTCAACAGAGCAGCTTGGTGTCACTCTGCCCTGCTTCGATGTTTGCTGTCATCCCGAGCCAGGATTTGCAATTGTCCCCTGGTTAAGGCTGAGGTCCCCTCTGCCCATCTTCATGACGCATCAAAATCCCCCACAGACAGTGGCTCCCAGCGGTGTCCCCCTTGAGCCCTTGCTGCCCACGAGCTCTGCCCATGCAAAGGACCAACGCACCCCACTCCTGCCCCTCGCAGTGGCACTTTATAGCTTGCTTAAGACAGCGAGCTCACAAGCGACATGACCAAAGATCTCCGGAGGGCATTGGACCGTATACTTGGAGCTGCCTCACAGCTTCCCTGGGGAGGGATGAGGCTGGTGTGGGCTGGGAAGAGGGAACGAGAGCTGGCAGGGGACAGGAGAGGGCTTGGATTTCCCTGTGTCCCACTCAGGAACATCTGCAGGGCCATAAGGGGCCTTTCCTGTGCTAGATAGGACAGGGTAGAAAGGAGTTCCTGAGTGAGCTGATTGTCCCCAGTTGGTTACACCAGTATCCTCCACGGCCATGCCAACTAGCTCCACGCATTGCCCACGGAGAGCATGGACCAGGGGCTGTTCCCAGGAGGCAGAATGGATGGATGCAACTCCCCTTTTGTCTTGGGGAGAAGATGCATGCCAAAACATTACACTTGTCTTCAGGGCCACGGGTCTCCTCTACTTTAGCAGCAGACATTGCTATAGGGTCCAGTCAAGGGCTTGTTCTGGCTCAGTGTGAATTGGCCAGGAAAATTTGTATCATGAGAGCTGGCGGTCCTGCTGGCTGCCCTCTTGGTGTCCTCTCCCCAGCTCATCCCAGGGCATCCTCAGCACCCTCCTTACCAGGGAACCATCTTCTGAGGTGAAGGCACCATGGTCTTTGCTTCTCCTGCTTGGGGTGCTGATGGCACCTCTGCTGACCTTAGCTCCATGAAGGCTCCTGAACCTGGTCCCAGCCTTGGCAAGTGGAGCGTAAGCCGGTGGGAGATCTGTCTTCCTCCACCCACAGGGTTCCTGTGGATGGGTGCTTGGGTGGATCTGGGCCTCAGGCACATGCTTCTTCACCGTGCCTCTGCTCCATGGCCATGCTAAGCCTTCTCTCCTCCGTTCCTACCAAGACCATGAAATCCTGCTGATGTCCAGTGACACTCTCACTTCTGTGCTGGATGGGAGCAGGTCCGGCTTGCCGTTTCTCTAACCCGACCCTTCAGCCTAAGCCTTGAAGGCCACTTTAGAGAGTAACTTTTCATCAGGGCCCCTTGCTAAAGATCTGCTCATCATGTTGCCTGTGCCCTGCTACTCCCCTGCCCCAGCCCTCCAGACTCTCCTACCTCCTTTTAGATCATCACCATCCCTGTTGTCGCAGGAGCAGTCAGTGCCTCTCCCAGTACTCTCTCAGATACGTCTGAACAAGCCGGACCTGAAGCCCAAAGCCCCCACCAAGAGAGGCATGTCCTGACCCTTTTTAGAGCACTGATCCTCACCTCTTCTCTCTGCCATTCCCACGTCAGCTAGATCAGCCCTGCTTTACCTCCAAGAGCAATCTTGCTTCTTGCTGAAGGACATCCCCATGGCTTGCAATCACCTGACGTAACTTCATGGGGCTTCACGCCATTGCAACACCACACCCAGCCAGCTCCGGGGCTTCCCCGGTCCTTCCACCCTCTGGAAAGACAGAGGTGTTAAGGGTGTATGAGTGCCCCTGGTCTGTAGCGGCACACAGCACCCATACCACCTGGTCCCCAGTGTATCGAGGGCTTGGGATCACATCTAGCTGTTGGCAGATGTTGGCTTCCCAATAAGATGTTCCATGCTGGCAGCACAACTGCCGGCAACACCAGAAACGAGCCTCTGCATTTCCAGGATAAGCCTCCTCCCTGGTTCTCCCAATTGAGGAGATCATGTTAGATCTGGAGCCTGGGACAACCTCTGACACGCAGGGTTGTGTTTTCATGGCTCTTTTACAGATCTGTTTTCTCAGACAGAAAGTCTCTGCTTTCTGTCACAAAGCAATAGGTTTTTCTAGAGAGATTTAAAAGGGACTATTCCCAACTCTGATACCTGCAGGCAAGCCAATGTTCTCTTGAATACCTTCATAGCTCCAACCCTGGGCTCTCTTCCTTTGGAAAGGGATGCGAGGTCCAGTCTGGCTCCAAATAATCACCAATGGTTTGAGCTTGGCGGTCCCCATTTGTCCGGAGAGCCCGAAGCTGCCCGTACCCAGCAGGCCACCAGTCTGAGTCCCCAGGAGGTGCGGCCCACCCCTCTCTGGTGCCCATCCCACGACTGCTGCTGGGTCCCTGCAGCAGGTCTTCTCCATTAGCTCACCCACATGGGAGCTGCGGGGTCCCCCGGGGCATCTGAGCTCACAGAGTCACGTTCGGTGACAGCCAGGCACCGGTGGGAGGCCATGGCGCTGGCTCTGCCGTTCCTGAGAGCCAGGCTGTCCCAGGAGCCCTCTCGGAGAAGAACATCCCCTTTCCCGCATGGGTGGCACGTGGGTTCCCTTCCAGTGGCCGAAGGGAGCAAAATGTGCACGGGTAGAGCTCCACCACCGGTGCAAAACTGCTCCATCACCGATGCAAAAAAATGCTGCACAACCGGCCAATGTGTCTATGCAGTCCCTTTCCACGCAGCGGCATCCCCGCAGAGCCCAGCCCAGGGCTGGAGCTCCTCCAAGGTGTCTTCGTTTGCACTCACTCGGACCTGGTAAACGCTGTGAGCCGAGAGGAATCCCTCTTGGTCTTTGCCCTGCACCGGGCAGTACGCTTGTGAGGGTTTCCTCATCCTAAATCGATGCACGTTGCTTAGTTGCCTGTCTTCTGCGTCTGTTCTCCAGCAGATCAATAGGTGTCCCCCCAAAACCCGGCTCCCCGATGGGAGAACGTCAGGTTGGGCCAGCCGGCGCCCCCGAGCAAGCCTGCTGTCTGATTTCACCAGCAATAAAAGCCCCGCGGAGGAGCGGCCAGAGCTCTCCGCTGCCGCTCCACTGCCGGGTGAGCTGCAGGCTGTGTCTGTGTGTAGGACCTCTGCATTAGGCCCTTCGTCCAACGTTTTGGACCTACCCAACTGTAAATTCAATCCCAGCCTTGTGCTTTCTTTCCTCTTGTTCGTTTCTTGACGGCTTGGTCTCTCTCTGCTCTTACTGTGAATTCAAACCAGAAGTGTTCTGAACTCGACTCCGTTACTGTTTTGTTTCTGCGTTGACTGTTGCTGGTTCTCCGAACTGCGTTTAACGAGACTTTGCAAAAAAAAAATAATTAAAAAATATTTTAAAAATTATATATATATCTATATATATACTTTAAAAATAAAATATTTATAAAAGAACTCCATGAAGTTGAGTCTCTCTCCTGTCCACCGGTCACTTCCAAACACCGTTGTCTTGACTTTGCCTCTGCTCAGTGTATTTAAAGACAAGAGGCTGAAAAAGAAAGAGATAAAACGCAGCATTCTGGGATTTTTGTACAGCAAAGGTGTGACTGTTTCAGAAATTCTCGTTAAAACTATACCGCACTTCCCAACCTACTGCTAGTCTGTTGTATGTTTCCATGGGGTTATCAAGATGTGAAGAGCTACTGCCTTTGCGATTTTCTACAGTGAATATATATATATATCTGTACAGAGATATGTATATATATAAATATATATGAAGATCTATATGTATACGTATCTCTCACTCTCCTATCTCTACCCAACTGTGAAAGATTTTTATTGGGCAAAATAAAATGGAGAAAGGCCCCGTTTTAAAAACCTGACTGTGTGGCTTGTCTGGTTGTGTTGCGGGTGGGAGAAGTGGCAAGACCGACGTGGGATTTCGGGAGGGACCCGCAGCCGGGCTGGGGAATCACAGGGAGATGGCCCTGTGAAAGAAGAGCACAGCTCGGACACACCAGCACCCTCCGGTCAAGAGATTCCTCGTAGCTCCTGTCCCAGAGGACGGAGAACAGCCTGGCGTGGCGGAGCGGGAGGGGAGCAGTGGAGGCTGCCAGGAGCAGAGCGGGACGTTGCGCGTGTTCCGATGGGACATTGCCCTGTCCTGCTTTCCCGGGGCACAAGGGCTGCTCCGGCTCTTCAAGCACTTGGGAACAAGCACCACAGGGTCACCGTGGCAGCCGCAGGGCTTCACAAGACGTTTGTGTTTGAGGTCTCACCCCAGTCCATAGCTCAGATCCCCATGGATGTATCTGGAGCCCTTGGGAATGTCCCAGGGTTAACCGAGAAAGACACAGGCTTTCCATCTGTCCCTCATCTCCCAGCCCCACGCAAATGTCCAAGACCTCCCAACACTCACGTAGGTGGCTGAATTGCTCCCAAGCCAGGCTCAGAACTGAGGGGTTTCCAGGTAAGGACACACTGGGGAAGGCAAGACTCAGGTGGAGATGCCAGGCACACCCCTGGAGCCAGCCACAGTGGTGGGAAGCCGGCATGAGCTAACTCCCCTTCCCTCTCGTGCCAAGACCTCGCTCGGAGCAGCCACACCTCCCACTGCAGCATCTCTCTGGGGTTCCCCCAGCTCTGGGGCTCAGAGGCTGCCGCCTCCCAGAGAAACGTCTGCTGTGCTGGGGCTGCGAGGCAGGGAACAGAGGTGGTTTGGGGGAGCGGCTGCCCGGACTGCAGGGAACGGGGCAGGGAGGTGTGGGATGTCCATCCATGGGCATCCTGATGCTGGGCTGGAGAACAGGGCTGCTCCCGCAGCAGGAGCCCTTCACATGGCTGAAGGAGTATAAAATACAAGCAATCAAAATGCATCAAATTCATGTCGGAGAGAAGGATCCACAGATGGTCTGGGTCAGGAGGAAGATGCTGCCAGGGAGGCAGTTTTGGAGGCTAAGCAATATGGAGACCAACATTATTTTTCTAAAAACAAAACCAACAAAACCAACAAATCCAGCACTTTGCCCAACACCAGCTTTGCTAGAGAGGTCTCCTGCCCTCTCATGACAAAGCTGATGCCTCCCAGGGCAAAGCAAGAGTGTTGGGGATTTGATATCCCTCAGACCAGGTTTAAGGTTCAAGGTGCCATCAGCGACGCAAGGCTTTTATTGCAGCTCACCACAACCCGCGTGGCTCTCCTGCATTTGGTCTCCTAAAGACGTGATTTCCTCAGTTGCCAGAGCATAAAAGGAAGAGGTGAAAAGGAAATGTACCTGGGAGACAGATTAGGAAGGGATGCAAGAGCTAAGGAGCACTGTCTATGTGCCATGATCAAAGCACTGCCACACTTCAAGGCCTTATTTCATTACTGTTTGCCAATGCTTAAAGCCTGCAGCGGACAGGAGAGTGGTGTCTGGGCACAGCGGAGCTGTGAATATTTGAAATATTCAAAAGCCGCCTAGGCAACTGGCTCCAGGTGGTCCTGCTTGAGCAGGGGCTTGGCCCAGATGACCTCTGTTGGTCCCTTCTAATCCCAAGCGCCCCAATTCTGCTAGCAAAGCTGCAATGAGGGGTGTCAGCTGAGGTGTGCACCTCCACACCGGCGCGGAGCAGTCTCCCAGAGGCTGTGCTCCCACCACGGGCCAGAATCCTCGCCCCCCGCGCCCCGGGGCTGGGCTCCGCCCCGCTGCCCACCACCAGCAGCCACCCCTTGCAGGGTAAGGGTGCTCCAACAGCCCCCGCACCCCACCGGGTCCAGGCTGCAGGAAGAGTGGCTGGAAAGTGCCCGGCAGAGAAGGGCCTGGGGTGCTGGCTGACAGCGGCTGGGCATGAGCCAGCAGCGTGCCCAGGTGGCCAAGGGGGCCAGCAGCACCCTGGCTTGTGTCAGGGGTGGTGTGGCCAGCAGGAGCCGGGCAGGGATGGTGCCCCTGTGCTCGGCAATGGGGAGG
>VZTV01083198.1:12008-33639 GCA_013400875.1 Anhinga rufa | reverse complement strand
CTGTGGCGGCGGGGGGGGGGGCTCCGCGCATGCGCCTGCGCCCCCCGTGCCCCTCAGTACCCCTCTGTTACACGCCTGACGCCTCAGTGCCTATATATTACACACCTGAAGCAAAACCGGGGGCGAAACAGCTCAAACAAACACAAAAAAGTGGTGGTTTTGCGCGCTGACGTCGTAATCTGGCGGTGTGGTGGGGGGGGATCCTGTTGTTTCTCTCTCCAGCCCAGGCGCAGGTGCTCAGCGCGGGCTCTTGCCCAAAACCAGCCGGTTTTGCCCCAACGTCCGGCCGCCGGGACCAGGAGCCGCTGCGGAGCGCCCGGGAGATGCCGCCTGCCCTCCGGCCGCCGGCGGTGCGCGTAGGGCGAAGCAGGGGACGGGGTGGCCGCCCAGCCCCGCGCCCCGCGAGGGCTCCCGGGGCTGCCAGGAGCCCCTCGCCGTGTTCAAGAGCGACCAGAAAGCCCCGGCGGCGTTTCAGAGCTTAGCGGGTCTTGAGCATCTCACAATATTTATCAGCCATTCACTAATCATCTTAAAAACGCATTGGCCTCTTTCTTGTGCTCTCCTCCTTGCGTGGCTGTCTCCAGAAATCTTCGTTTCAGCTTGCCCTCCCTTGTTTTTCTCCCCAGAGCCTCCTGCTCTCCACCCAGGTTGCTTTTTTCACCTCTTCTGTTGCTCCGGCAGCTCCTCCTCCCCCGCCAGCTGTCGGTGGCTGCCCCCACGCTCCGCCCGTGGAGCAGAGGGTGCCAGGCCTCCTCAGCTGCCTCAGTGCGAGTCCACACGGTTGATCCCAGAGGGCTGAATTGAGCCACTTGACGTTCTGGAGCGGATCGGGAGCGCTCCCGTGCCAGCTCTGTGCTGACATCCTGTCCTCAGACACAAGCCGAGCCCCGACAAGACAGAGGTGAAGCTACCTGTGAGAAAACAGCCTGCAGAGAGCAGCAGGCTGCTTGTGCCTGTGCCGGATCGGAGATGTCTTGCCCGCCTGTTTGCTGTTACTGCTTTTGCTGGTGTGAGAGAGTTCAGGGCGCACGAGGGGTGTTGTTTTCCCCCAGTGTTGTGCCGTGCAGTCGCGCTCTTGGCCGGGAACTGGGCTCTAAGTGTGACACGCAGACACGGAGACGTTTCCGTCCTAGAGGACTGCTGCAAAGCGCGCTCACAGCCGGCGGGGCCCCGCTCCAAAACGCGCTTTTTTGGAGTCGCTGGAAGTGAAATTTCCTGGCGAGGTTTGCCCAGAGGTGGGAAGGAGTTTGGCTGTGCTCGAACAAGAGAAGCACAGTGGGAGGAGGAAGGAAGGCTGATTAATCAGGGTAAGAGGAAGAGAGGAAAATCAAGCAGAGGTGTAGGTTGAGTTGGAAGAGAAACGCTGCAGAAACTTGAAAGGTTGCGAAGATTTAGGCTGGGGGTGGGTGTAAATCACAGGCAAAAGGTCCTTTGGACCCAGCCTGTTTCTTTCAAAGGTGCTCGAAGCCTCTCAGCCCACGCCGACCTCTCTCCCCTGCACGTGGTCCTCCTTTTTATTTTGCTGGATTTGGAGCAAAGAGAGATTCTCTTTATCGAATAGCTTCCCAAACGCGTCACAGCTTAACGCGGAACTACGTGGATGGTATTCTTAGCGGCACGCGACATTCGCCTTTGGAGCCTTCAGCGTGCGAGCGCTGTGACTGACTTTGGTTCGCTCGTCTTTGAAGTGGGGCTGTCGCTGCCAGGAGGGCTGTTTCTGGTAGCAGAGGAGCGCTGGATTTCATAGGTAGCCCATCCCCTTCCAACAGCAAATAGAGCTTGTTTTAAATAAACGGTCTGTTGGTCAGTAGCGCTTGCCTGTCTCTCAGTAATAGAAAAATAAGCAGAGGGCATGCAAAATAGAATCAGACAAGAAAGTCTCTTGGAAAGCCTAGGTGGGATAAACCTCTTCTTGTCCAAGATTGATTTTGCAGCTTGACCCAGCCCCTTCAAGTGTCCCCGGGACGAGCTCTGCAATGTGCTAGATAAGGAGATGGTGTTAGAGGGGATGGGGTCTCCTTCCCCCAGCCACGGTGCAGATCTGAGCCTTGCCCACTTCACGGCTGCCTGTCCCCAGCCACACAAAGACGGCATCGCATCATTGCGGCCGGCTCAGGCCGGACATTGCAGCCGGTAGAGCCAGACGTTATATTTTCATCAAACATTTCTATGTGCTAAACAGGAGAGCTTTGAAATCCAGCTCCTGCTTGCTGCTGCTGACAGCTTTGTGAGGCCTGGGCTGTGCCGCAGCGTAACAGCTCATTGCTGGGGTTTTACCATCCCGGTTCTGAGGGGGCTTTTTCATTTCCCCACTCCCAAGACAGTCAGGAAGGGGTAGAGTCTCTCCTGCCTGTCGTGATTTGACTTCTCACGCTGGAAGGGGATAGCTAGGCCTGGCTGGCAGGGCGTAGCGCAGCCGTGAGGCTCAGCAGCGCCTGGGGTCTGCAGAGCAGAGCTTGATCTGCACCAGGGGGCTGCCTCGTGGTGTGCTTTGAGATGCAAACAAGGTGCCCAGCAAGCTTAGCGGGTCTTGAGTGTCTCACAATATTTATCAGCCATTTACTAATCATCTTAAAAACGCATTGGCCTCTTTCTTGTACTCTCTTCCTTGCACTGGGTTGGAGATGTCTTGCCTGCCTGTTTGCTGTTACTGCTTTTGCTGCTGTGGGAGAGTTCAACGTGCACAAGGGGCAGCCGAGGCTGCTGCAAGGAACCATTCCCCCGGCAGGCAGCACCCCACGTCTGGCACCAAGAGCAAAGACCATCACTTCGACTCTTCATCCTCCCTCCCTTCCCATCTCACCCTTCCTTGAGAGGAGCTGATGCTTCACCCTTGTGATGCAGCCATAGATCATCTCACGGGTCATGGGAGATGTGGGGATTCTTGTACTCGAGAAAAATCCACCTTACATTCAGCCAGCGCTGGATGTGATCCCCCATCCCACTGCAGCCTCCTCCTATTTAGATACTCCAAAACCAGAGCATTCACCCCACCTCTTCTTCCCCCAAGGTATCCATTTTGCTGCTGCAAAACTGAGTTTGCCTACACTGATTCGACAACTTGATGTAGCCCTAATCGGGAAGCCGCGCCTATAAGCAGAGCTCAGAGGGGTGCCCATAAAGGATTTACTTCCCCGACTTGGGGAGCACAGAAGTTAACGCGTATCGCAGTTGCAGCGTCTCTGCCAGGCTTTCCGGATTGCTCGGTGCACCATGGTAGTGACAGCACAAGGGATTTTAAAGAAGTGGAAAACATCTGGTCTAACGCGTCTCTGGGGTTGGCCGCACGTGGTGGGATAAGGGCGCGTTGCGCAGAGCGCTGACCTGGTGGGGTGTTTTTTAATCGGCATCTGAATCATCGTAAACAGGCTCATTTGGCAGCTTGTGCAGGCTGGCAGCACACAGCTTAACTCCTGACAAATTTCTCATCCTCTCCCTCTGTGCTGTAGCTGCTTTAGGCAGGAGTTAGGAAGGCACCTGGCATTTTTAAGCCTTCTGTACCCTAAAACTATGGGAAATGCTCCCAAGTCTGAAGCGTAAAGCTCTATTCCCTCTAGTTCTCAACTCAGGATGTAGCATCTCCTAATGATTTGCGTTACTTCTGCCGTACTCGTCCCTGATTTTGTTCTGGGGCCGCATTTCTTCTTTCAGCTAATCTCCATCTGCAGGTTAGGGGCCAGGTTTCGCTCTGTGGGCTGGTTTTGCAGAGTCTTTGCTCTACATGCCATCTCCAGGTGCAGAGAGCAGTGCGGCACCCTGGATATTTCAACAGCTTCGTGGGTGGTGGTTGGTGTTTCAGACTATGGTGACCAAAGTAGCAGAATGCTCTGTTTGAATACATAAAGTCTCTTGAAGCTGCAGCTCTACTGCAAAAATATGGTTTTGTGGTTTAGAATGAAAGGAGAGAAGTTTGGGTCTCTTAAAAATGAAAAGGAGATTACTTTTTCCTTAACTCCCACAGTCTCTGCCGGTTTACTTGTAGCTGCTGAGCAGTAGGTCATACCCGCCTGCCGTGTACCCCGACTTTGGCTCTGTCGGGTCACCTGGGTGCTTGTCTTGAACTGCCTTTGCATGAGGTGATGTTTGATAGCAGCTGCCTTACGGCTTTGCAGGGAAACAGCCACCCTGGCTGGGGGAAACACTGGCATCGCCTCGCTTTCGGTAGCATAAAGGATAGATTAAAAAGTGCTTCGTGTTAGGTGGAAGCCACTCATTCTTCGTCTGCCCTTTTTTCAGTACCTGGAAGCAGTTCTGACCCCAGTAAATTGTGATCCATGGCTACAGTGCTAATATGCCGAAGATTTCCAAGGCTGAGCAGGGTGACTGCATTCTCGACTACAGCCAAGTGCAAGGCCGAGAGCGGAAGCAGCAAAAGTAAGCAGAAGAGGGAAGAGAACCCAGAAACAGCCAACACCAGAACGGAATCTGCGGCTACAATCCAGCTGCTGAATCCACTGGACTACAGAGTACTGTATAATCCATCTGCCTATGCCAAAAGCAGAGCTGCCTCCCAGCAGCACGCTGCTAGGAGCAGTGGCCAGGCTCTCAGCGACGCTGTCACCAGCCCTGGCACCACACAGGTTCAGCATCCATTCGGTACCGCGCCTTCTCAAGCTTCGCCACCCGTCAGAAACGCCCTGCCAAAGCCCAGGTCCAAACCGCTCCTCGAGCAGACCATCTCGGCGCGGCTCTCTGCAGCACAAGCCAAGGAGGAGGCAGAAAATGAAAAAATGGAAATGCACGACTCCAAGGAGGACCCTCGCATGTTTCAGAGGGGGAGGCCTGAGTACAGATCTCTCAGCTGTGACAAGTTTGAGCCGATAGAGACCCTTCCTTTAGAAGAAGGTGACTCCATTTTACACAGCGTGGCTGGATGCAAGGACAGCTGGAGCCCGGCAACTATCACAGATTATTTCCGCAAGCTGAGTCGTTTGCCAGTGGAACAACACGCGGCGTTGGTGTCCAAACCTGGGTTTAATAATCTGTGTTGCGAGGCTGCCAAAAACATCCGCTTGTTCAGTACCTCGGACCTCATCGATATTTTAAAGTCTTGCGTTCGTTTGGTTGTTCCACCCACCCACCCTCTGCTGAACGCGTGCGAGGACGAATTCTGCCGGCGGGTGTGGGACATGACCCTGGCCCAGCTGCTGCTGGTGGCTGATTGCTGGCGCTGCCTGGACCGTAGCGTGCCTTCCTACCTGAGCATTTTGTTCAGCTATGCCAACATGCACTGGAAAGACCTCACTTTGCCCCAGTTTGTTCAGCTCATTTATATCATAGGCGAAGGCCGGAGGTCGCCCGCAGACTTGATGCAGAAGGTGGAGAGCACGATTCTGAAGTACTTGGACTCCTTCACATTGGAGGAGGTGGGTGCTATCTGCTTGGGGCTCTTCAAGTCCCTCAGTGGTATCTCTGACCACGTCATGAAGAAAATTGCAGACAGAGTCTCCCTGCAGATGGAAGACATGAGCGCTTACGCTTTGGTGAACGTGCTTAAAATGCTCCGCTATGCTCGCATGGACCACTTGCCCCTCTTGAAGGAACTTGGGAAGGTTATTCCCGCTCAGATTCCTACAATAAACATCCAGGGCATCATGCACATCACTCTTACCTGTTCATCCCTACACTACTTTGACGAAGGCATTATGGCTGCCGTAGCCATGTCTTTGCCTTCGAAGGTGACTTACTGCCGGAGCAAAGATGCTGCCAAATTCTTGTGGTCTTTTGGGTGCCTGGACTATGAACCTCCAAACGAGGAGGAGTTTTACTCCAGCCTGATAGAGCAGATGCACAGAAAACTCCATGAATTTTCCAAGTTTCCGGAGCACCTCCTTACAGGTTTGCTTGGCCTGGCATTTGTCAAACGCTTCCCAGAGGAGCTGATAGACTATGCTTTGAGGGATAAGTTTGTTCAGAAAACGAGAGGGAGTAAATACGAGCTCAGAAAGGACCTGTTCACCCTTAGTAAGAGTGTTGATATTGAGTGCCCAAGCTACCAAGGCAGCCGCCTTCCACCTCAGCTTTATCAAGAGATGACCGAGAGGGCTTTGAATTACGCAAAGCAGGAAATCTACGTCAGGCCTGAAATTGTGGAAGCCACGTCTCTTCTCGAGAGCGTGCTAGGCGGCCCCGAGTACGTGAAGAACCACATGATCCTGCCTCACACGAGATCGAGTGATCTGGAGGTTCATTTGGCCATGGATGGACATCCCATCCCTTTCAACCTAAAAGACCCTGTTGCAGATAAAAAACTAGAAGACATTGGAGTTAGTCTGACGGATGACTTAATGACTCAGCTTATAAAAGGGAGACCTAATAGCCAGTCCCCCATGGAAGTGGAAAATGAAGCCAGGACTCCCGGTCAGGAGAGAGGGGAAGAATCACGAACACTACGCGCGGGGGATTGTGCTGCTCTTAGTGCAGGTGCCAGATTGCAAGTTGAGCCTAAATCAGGCCGCTGTCTTGAAGCCCCCCCGACTCTCACGCTGAATCAGCAGCCTCGGAGAGTGAAACTGGCTATTCAGGTGTCCAACCGAAACCACTACTGCTACTACTCGAAGCGGCTCTTGGGGCTGCACTCTTTGAAACGGCGGCAGCTGCGGCAGCTGGGGTACGTGGTGGTTGAGCTTCCCTTCTGGGAATGGTTTCCTCTGCTCAAACGCACGCGTTCGGAGAAACTGAGCTACCTCCATTACAAAGTGTTCAACCCAGCGCTGCTTAGCAGGGCTGGCTAGTCTGGCGTGCTGCTTGCTCAGAGGCTGGCACAGCCTCCCAGATGCATCTTGCTTCATGATTACTGATTAAAATGGTCTCTGAGTGTTGGTTAAGTTTTTGGCGGGTGCAATGTGTGCCCAGGCTGCCTTGCTAGGTTAGCCCGTTCTGCTTTGCCTGACAGTCGTGTGGCCCGCGCTCTCCTTTTGTACATAGATCCTCAGATGCTTCCATGACAAATAAAAGCTACTGTCCTATTCATTCTTCTCCGTGATTACTTTTTTCTCCACCCTAAATGAAAGTGGATGGATTTGGTGACTTTCTGAGAGTTGTCGTGATATTTGGGAGAGAATTGGGGTGGTTTTTATTCATGAAGTTGACCTGGGTGCCAGGAACACGCATACATATTTCCTTACTGTTCCCATCGAGCTGGGGCTGGTGGGCGCGCAGTCAGAGCTTCTCTAGGAGATACCGTCTGTTGCCAAATGGGGCCCACAAATCCACCTCAGTTCCCCTGCCTGGGTGACAGTGAGTTCTGTGAAAACTATCTGTGCGGGGCATCTATTCTGGAGGCAGCTGGTTTCACCCTCCATTACGTGGCTCATCATGTTATTTTCTTGCTCAGGATGGGGCCCAGTGTCCAATTTCTGTACGCCGTTCTGAGGACAGAGTTGCCGGTTTCTTCCTGAGTTTTCAAGAGGCGTTTCTCTCCCAGAGGAGTGACGTTTCCTGAGGTGCACGGGGCACGCTCTGCATCTGACCAGAGCTTTTGGGATTATTTCACGTGGAGCAGCAGGTGAAACTCCCATTCCCACCACAAAGGCAGCCAAGCAGCCCTGGCTGTTTTGCAGCACGGCGTTTCAAGGCGTACTGAGGTGGAGGATGAGGAAGAGAGGTGGCAGTAAGCGGGTTGCAGCCCCAAGATGAATAGTGTGTATTAGCTCATTTTGGCTGCCTGGTTTTAAATGTCCGGGCTAGTTTCTCCCTCTCCCTCAAATACAGAGTACAGTCCTACAGGTCTGCATCTCACTGCTTTGGTCGAAAGATCTTCGTTCATCTTAAAGGCACGCACCCAAGAGAGATGGGACAGCTGTGTGACATCCTGATGGATGTCCATCTCATGATGGAAGACAGTCCTGGTCTTTCAGCTGTTTGTTTCGATGAGTAATGACTTCAGTAATGCGGTTTTGTGGGTGTTGTAGTTGTAAAGTGTAAACTCAGAACCTCCTGTGTGCCACAGCCGCCCGCGTTGTCACTAGCATGGGAGACCTCCACACCAGTTTGGGGCATAATGGCAGCAGTAGCCTTGGGAAGCCACAGCCACTGCCCCGTCCCATTCTTCTCCCAGAGTTTTTTAGTCTGCATTTCCCCAGCTCTTGCTTCAGCTTCTAGTGCCCATCTGATCCTGGCTGCTCCTCTGATCTCTTCTCTCACCTGCTTTTGCCTGTCCCTGCTGATTCTAGTCCCCAGCCTGCTTCTCTGGCCTCAGCCAGGCCCATTACAGTGTGTCCAGCCAGTTCTTACCTTCCTTCTTTACACGGAAGCTTAGTCCTAATCTCACTCCATGTAATCCGTCCCTTCATCCCCACTTTCTGTCTTCTGAGTTGTGTTTTCATGGGGAGAGTAAAGAAAAAACACAGCCCTGGCTAAAAGCAACTCAGTGACCCAACTTCTGCTGGGAAGCAAGAGTGTAGCAGAGCTTTTCAGAAGAAGGGGGAGCAGTGACTTGGACATGTAGAATAATGCGTTTTCCTACTGAGATGTTGAACCTGGGAAAATTAGTCCGAGTTGTTTAAGTCTCTCAGGGTCTCAAACAGGCAGGAGAAATCCTATAAAAAATACCTGTGTATACATATATAGCTCCTCGTGCTACAGAACAAGGAGCAGCTGAATTGAAAGACAGCAAGTTTAGCGAGAGAATAAATGGTTTGTAATTAACCAGAGCTAATTGTCACAGAGTATAAAGAATGTGGTAGAAAAGGATAGATTTAGAATGCAGCCTCATCCTAATTTAGGATGCAACCTCAACCTTCCAGCCTTAGGCTTGGAAGAAGATGTGAGTCTGTCCTGAGGAATGACTTGCACCCGTCCATGATTTGCCTGGTGTGAGGCAGCACTGCCGAAGAGGAGGTTGCACGGCCACAAGGTCCACAGGAGAATTTGGCATCCACCGTAGGCAGGATCTCCGTAGACGGTGGCTCGTGACAAGTGAGTTCTTAAAGCGAGGAGTTTGCAGGGATGCGGAGGTGAAGGTGCCTCTCTGTTCTCACCTTCACTGGGGGAAGGTTTCACTGAGACTTGCCGAAAGCAAATTCACTGGCCTGGTCAGGTTGGAAGGGATACGGAGTAGCCTTCAGCCCAGGAAAAGGAGATGTGAGGAGAAACAGAAGAGAGGGCAAATCTTGAGTCGTTCCTAGAAAGGCATCAAAGAGAGTTGATTTGCCATTTTCTGTAATACCAGCGATAGGAGCGCCAAGTGAATTTACCAGGCAGCAGGTTCAAAATGAGCCTGTAGTTAAACCGGCAATCTTACTCCCACAAGACGCAGGTGCCAAAAGTCAGACCGGTTCAAAAGCCTGTGTGAACAACTCCTCGCTGGCAGCCCGGTACTGGAAGCCCATCAGGCTCAGAAAGCCAGGAAAGTAATACTGGAGGAGCATTCGTTTGTCCTTGCCCCGTTCCCGCTGCAGAGCAGGAATTGCTCCTGATGGCTGCCAGACCAAATATTGGGCTAGAAGGGGTGCTCGTCTGACCCGCTGCAGCTCTTCCGAGGTTCGCGCCTGCTTCAGCCAAGCATTGGCATTGCAACCTTCAAGCTCTGCTCTCTGCAGGCTTCTGTTGTGTTGATCTTTATAGGTGGGATTTATACCTCGGGTACCACGCTTCTCCTTTCAGACTGTTGCGCTCGATCGATCGCACGCAGAGCGGACCGCTCCCACGTGCCTAGCAGGCAGGCAAAGCGAGCTCGTTAACACTCCACGTTCCAGCGGCCGGACCAACGTGCCCCCAGAAGGTCAATTTCATTTTGGCTGAACTAACAGTTTCAGCTGAAAATCATTAAAGGGCTGCTTGTTCTTGAAGGAAGCCGTGGGTTCCTGATTTGCAAGGTTGCCCAAGGCAATGACATATTAAAACTAAGGTTAATGTAAGGTTAAAACTCTTACCTCGCAGATAATTTCATTCTTAAAAGGGAGCTGATATAACCAATTCGAGTCACATTCTGTTTTCAATGGAAAGGATGGTGCATTCACTTGAGTTTCTTTAATGAACATTGTCAGAAGAATCAGCTGCGTCGGTGTTCAGAACACAGGTAATCTCCCTTAGAGCTATTAAATGCCCTCTGCTTCCTTGGAACGATTAAATACCGATTATTAATAATCTTAGCTTACGTCTGAGGCTCCCAAAGCCCTCGAGAAGCATTTCTCTTTGAGGCAGCGCTGTGTTAGTGCTGGCTGGTATTAACCTCGTCCCGAGAAGCCCCGTCCGAGCTTGTCGTGTTGGGTGTTGGCCAAGAGCGCGGGCAGGTCCTGCCTCGAACTGCTGAAGGCAGCAGATAGACGTGGCCTGCGGGGGGAACCGGGCACGGGGGCAAAACGCAGGGTTCAAGGCCACGCGATGGGAGCGGACGCAGGCTCTTCCCGCCTCGCAGCGGTGAGGGGCTGCGGGGCTGGGTGTCCCGGCTGGGTCACAGAGCAGCCGGGTCCGACGGGGGCTGCTGAGAGCTCGCACCGATGCCTTGGACAACCTCATGTGATATTGTGATGCTTTTCTGTATCTACAAAACCTCCTGAGTCTTGATAAACTTTCAGATCTAATCGCTAGTCTATCCGTAGGTAAGAGGTTTTTAGTTAAAATAGCCGTTTTCTCTTCGATGTTTCTCCAGGGGCTCACTGGTGAATATTAACGCATTTTTTTCTCTTGATCCCGTCTCTCCACTACAGTCGTAAGGGTTTATGTTGGCTTCACCTCCTGGACTCAGATCTGAGCTGCATTTTAGGAACTACCGAGCTTGTAATTCGCACAGGCTCTGAAACACGAGATCCTTTCACTGTTCACTGATGTTCACATTCTTTATTTTGCTTTTTTTTTTTTTTCCACAAGCTGAATCTGATGCTCAGAAAGTGAGCTCTCTCCAACTGCCAAGATGGTAATAAACGTCTGTCTCCCACAGTTCAAGCCAAGAATTCACTGCAACAAGGTAAAATGACAATGCCTGGGGTTGGAGGGAGCTGGAGGGATGGAGGGGTGAGGTGGAAGTGGCGTGCTGGACTGGTTGGGGCCAGGCAGGGCTTGTTCACTGCTCATCTGTGATAATTAGTAGTGGTTCTGGAAGACTGTTTTTTGGCTGGCCGTGCCAGGCTACCCCGAGATAACAAAGCAAAGGCAACTCGCAGCAAACTCCCATTATTTTGTGTGGTCTAGCTGGTTCAGAGAGGGATTTTAACATGGGAGGCTGTGTACGTCCACTGGCAACAGCAGCGTTGAGGACAGGTGCAGTCCCAGCCCAGGCGAGGCGTAGGCTCTTGAGTCGGCAGAGCTGGGAGCATTTTTGTCAATTAAAATCGTTTTCCAGTGATGTGGGAGGGTTGTGATTTGGGTGGGCTTGCTCACAGCTTTCTCTTCCAAGCTCACCAGTCTCCTGTCATTCCCAGCAAGGAGGTTTTGTGAACTGATGTTGGGAATCTGTCCTCCTGGATCCCCTTCCCCTTGTGTGCTTCGGTCTTGAGTCATTGACATGCGAGCATTAAAAGAACCCGTGTCTGGGTGCTTGGGATCTGCAGCTCACATGAAGATAAAGCAGAGCTGAAGGCTCGTTGAAAAATCGGTGTTGAGAGATTTCCCAGAAGTTATTCTTCAAAATTGTCTGTGCTTTGGTCAATCTCTGCTAGGAAGTGTTAGGACACTGTGTAACCTCCTGTGGCTGCTCTAACGTGGCACACGCTAATTGTTGGAAGGAAAAAGCCCTCATTTTGCAGGATCTCATAACAAGACAACGTTACGCTCTTACGGATGTGCGTGCTTTGACTTGAGATACCTTTTTCCCTGCAGTATTAGAGCTTTCCCTTTGCCCAGCAGAACACGCAGCTCATGACGTTTGCTGAAGTTACTGTACTCTACAAGTACTTATGTTTTTGCCCAGCATCATCAGAATCTCTTAGATACTAACTAGTTTTTAATTCAAAGCCATTTTTTAATTGTAAGTCTCCCTGCCGACTCACACCCCAGAATCCAAGACAGCCTTGGATTTCTAAGTGTTCTGCTGTAACAACAGGAGTACCGGTGTGACCGTCCGCCCGGGCGGCGTGCTGCTGAGGTCTGGTGTGAGGCTGTGATCGGGAGGGCATAAAGAGACCGTGTTAAGCAGGTGGAATAAATAGATATTCCTTCCTGTTACCTGTTCATTTAGCAAGTGCTGCAGAGTTTTTAGGCCCCAAGGCTTCCAGGAAAGGGAATGGGTAGAGCCAGCCTGTCTAGGAGCAGACCAGAGGGTGGGATTGCATCTTCTGGGGGACGTGGTGGGGACCCAGCCGGGTTAGACGGATCTCCCTCAGAGATACGTTGGATCCCAGAGCAGGAGAAGGCAGTCAGCTACCTGACCTCCAGAGGTTTCTCTGGGATCCTGTAACTGGGTGTTTCAGGGCACATTTCCACATGGCGGGATAGCCTGACCTCGTGTTTCACCACTGTTGAAAGGCAGGAGACTCCCGTCTCCCCCCTGACACATGCTCTGCTCCCAGCCACCCTCTCCCACTTGATTTAGTTCACTGACACAGCCAAAATCACAAACCGTCCATAATTTTCCACTCTTTTAGAAGTTAAATCAGCTCTGCAAATGGCTGGCCAGGTATCAGGGGGTGCAGAGGGGAGTGGATGGGGCCGCGTGGCTGGAGGAGGGTGGGAGCGGGGATATCCGGGGTTGTCTCCGCTGCACGTGAAACCACAGCCTTGGGTCCAAGTTGATGTCGTCTTGAGAATCTACATAAGTGCTTGTGAATTAAGTTTCCTTTTAGTTTCTTGCCTCAAATTAAATCCAGTTTTCTCCTGAAACACAGATTTCTGCTGATGGTTACGAAGTGGAGAATCTGATCTCCGAAGACCTTGCCAGGAGAAATCGTGGTTTCCGCAGCGAATACTTTATCAAACCTCCAGTCCACGTCACAATCTCTTTTCCCTTCAACATTGAGATTTGCAGGATCAATATCGACATCTCATCCGGGGGATACCAAACCTTCTCCGGGCTCGAAGTTTACACCTCTACCTCATGCAATAAAACCTCTTGGCAGAGCCCTGAGGGTCAGTTCTCAGGTCTGGCCAGTCAGCCTGTGTCGGACAAAGACACTTTCACACTGGTGGGCAAAGCTGTCTTAAAAAATCAAAGCAAAGTGACGTTCGGCCACAGAGGCTTCAAGCCGAGGCCTCCCTTCCATCAGATGGAAAATGTCTTCTCCTACCCTGGCTCTGCATCTCAAGACCTCTGGAACAAAGGACCTGCCTCGCTGAGCAATGTGTCGCACTTAAAAATCTGCATCACCCACGTGGCCGGAGGTGGCCTGCCTTGCATTAAGAGGCTGGAGGTGTGGGGACAGCCTGCCAAATCCTGCCCGCAGGAGGTGATCGAGGGTGTCTTTCAGGTGGCCTCCCAGTTCTTCGCCCAAGATGTCGGCAGCCTCAAGCCAGAGCTCTGGACACCAATGGAGAGCGACTGCGTGCCCTTCAGCGCCAACGACAGCGAGCAGCAGACCCTCCGCAAGCTGGTGGACGTCGTCCAAGACATCCCCGAAGAATTCCTGGACCCCATCACACTGGAGATCATGACCTTCCCCATGCTCCTGCCCTCCGGGAAGGTGATCGACCAGACCACCTTGGAAAAATGCAACCGGAGCGAGGCGTCTTGGGGCAGGGTACCCAGCGATCCTTTCACTGGGGTGGCCTTCAGCCAGCACTCGCAGCCCCTACCTCACCCTACCCTCAAGGCTAGGATAGACCACTTCCTCTTACAGCACAGCATCCCCGGCACCAACCTGCTCGGGAGGGCTCATGCCTCGGAAATGCTCGTACCTTCTTCCGTAACGATGTCTTCTCTGAAAAGGAAAATGGACTGTATGGATCAGAGCTCCGTGCAGCCACCTTATTTTTCTTCTACAAACTTACTTGTCACGTCTACCTCAGAGAACAGTGCTAAAAAAATGAAAACTGACAGTGACTCGCATTTGATCCAAATGGACTGTTCGACAGGTATCGTGGCTCCCTAAGTCACTTGTTTCTTGAGTGTCGTGACAGCCCAGGGCCAGGTTTTCATGTCAGGAGGCTCCAGTACTGACTCCCACCCCTCCTCTAGAAAGCTTTAAGGCCTTTTTATTTTGCTGCTGATAGATGTTGTGGAAGTCAGGTCATTGTTCACCTCCCCTCTCCACAGCGCAGCCTGCCATCCTGGATGGTGTTTGCTCCCATTCTGCTTCACTTTTTCTCATCTCTAGGCTTGCCGTTCTCATTGCCTGAACCCATGCAGGCTGTTTCACAGCCCTTTTGTTCGCTCAGGTCGCCGTCTTTCCCTTTTAGTTTGTATTTCCTTTCTCCTCCTTGCTTTCAAGCCACTGTCCATGTGGAGACAGCGTTTTTCTCACAGTGTGCTGGCTTGAAGTTTCTTTACCATGGGCTATTTATTATCCCAGCCATCCAATATGCTCTTGCATCAGGAAGAAGATACGCAACAGCAGGAAAAGAAATGTCTGGTGGTGCCTTGGTGATGGCACGGGGAGTCCTGGCTGGCCTAGATCTTATCACAAGGAGTGAGGTGGGGAGGAAGGCAGGAACGGGGCGCTAATCCCGCTCACGGATTTCCCTGGCCAGGCACTGCTAGCCTGGGCTCTTGGTGCAGCTGGTTCCCTCCGTGCTCGGTGTCATCACACAGGTTGTGTCCCTGGGACAGGCTGGCTCCTTACCTTCCTACGGGGCTGCTCTTGCTGTGGCAGAGGCTGCACTCGGGGAGCGCGTTGCTGCACAGCCTCCAGTCCACGCTCACCTTGGTGTGGCAGCATAAGGGTTTGGAACAGACGGCAGCGAGGGAATCGCAGGCGGTGCTGCCTTCAGAGCAGGGAGGAGAGGACAGAGCAGGCTGGGAGAGACGTGCCCAGGGTTTGCAGCTAGTTAAAGCAGGAAACCAGGTAGAGACATTAGACGAGGGATGTGACTTGTGTCTACAGGGGAAGGAAATGGGCACTGATTTCCCTTCATCCTTGCTTTCCTCAGAGAACTGGTAGCAGTGCCGCTGGGCTTAAGCTTCAGGAAGCAGAAAAACAGTCCAGACCTGCAACCCTGAGATAAATTCCCTAATAAGCCGAGTGCTTTTGCCCACCTCGGTCACCAGCCACTCCACGGCTTCTCACCAGGCAGCCAAGGCAGCGTTGCAGCACCACTGACAGCCCTTTGGATCCACCGGGCGCGGGAGCGTAGGATAATCTTTGTAGGTCCAGCAGCTCCCATTCAAGTGCTGGGGCAGGCTGGGCTGGTGAGGAGGCGACAGTCCTTAGCAAGCAAAGGTGATCTGCAGTTTAAATACCAAGGAGATTCGCACCTCCCTCCCCAAAATCTGTCCCCTCTTGTGGTTTACTCTCTAATGGCTGGTACCTTCAGCCTCCAGGCCGTGGTGGAGAGCGTGGCTCGGGGGCAATTACTCCTCTTGACTCCACGCTAGGTCTTTTGCCCAAACCCGCATCTGTTTTGCCACGTTTGCTTTCTCCCTTGTTGGCACGGGAATTCCTGAAACGTACTGGAGTTGCTGTCAGTGCAACTGTTAACATGGATGTAACTGTTCTCCATGCAGCAACGCATATATCTTCCGTCATTAAACTGAGTTACTGCTTTAGGTGCTCATCCCGCTGGAGGAGGAAGGTGAGCTTGAGCTGAGAGGAGGGAGAGAGACATCTTTAGCAGTCTCATATTTAGATGAGCTTGAAGAGAGCAGCCCAGACTGTGAGGCCGCCTGTTGCAAGTGGTCTGGTCTGAGTAGGACGGTATAAATACATGGTGCACGAGGGTCTTCTGGTCATGTCAGGGCTGTCTCTCTAGGCAGGTAAGTTCACTTTCCTTGTGTTCTCTAACCTAGCAGCCTGTAATGCGTCAAAACCAGCCCACGGCTTCTGACTGCTGTTAGTGCCTGTCACTCGCATTGTCTTTCTCCCCAAATTGCCCAAAAAATGTTTCAAGGAAAAGGCTTAAGTGATTCTTTAATTTTAAACAAAGTCAGTGTAAAGACTTGGTAGAAAATAAGTGATGTTTGGTGGTGCTGGAAAGAGCAGGAAGAAGTCAGACTGCACATTTCTGCTCTCATCTCTCAGTCTAGAGCTCATTCCATGGGTTAGGAGGAATCGTTAGTTATTTTTACTGCAGAGGCGTGTAACATCTCCTGCTGGGGATGTGCCCCAGCCCCACAGGAGCAGGGACTGCCCTGCGAGGTCCTGGAGCTCCCGGGGGAGCCGTGCCTGTACGTAAATAAAAGCACAGTGCTCGGCCCAGGGAGCTTGTGCTTCAGTATTTCATCAGCCTTGATTGCTGTAGCAAATGTGCAGCACTAATTCAAAGGTCTTCCTCTGGGAGATGGATTTAACAGAATTAGTGATGCAGGCGCCGTTCTCTTAACGCAGAGTCTTAATTAACGCCTTTGGTGTTGCACAGGACAAAACGCTGCAGGGAAGGGTCCAACCCTGTGCCTTTGGCTTTATCCTTTGACTCAGAACTGGGACAGAGAGGAAGAAAAAAACAAGTCCCCCAGATTTTGTTAGTGGCTTAAATGTTCCCAGTTAGCTGCACGAAGCAAGCGTGGAGCGCTGGGCTGGGGCCCTCGGCGGAGCAGGCTGAGGGAGCTGCCGGGGGTTCAGGCAGAAATGGGTTTCTGGATCATTTGGCATTTTGGCCTTGTTGGGACCCGCAGATGTAAGCCGGCACCTGGATGTTTGTTGGCACCGGGGCATGACATGAATGTCTGACGGCAATCCGTAGGGCTTTCCATCTTTAGGACCTAAAGGAGATGAGGCACTACATCCCCATCCTGGCACCTCGGTGGGGAAAGGAGACCTCTCGAGAAAACAAGTGGCAGAGCTCCTAAAATCCCGAGCGTTGTCCCTGCGACAGGTTCAGAGGCACAGCAGCGTTCCTGCTGCGCACTGACAGCTTGCTTTTTCCCAGCATCCGCTTCTCGAGCTTGTGCTTCTCTTTGCAGATCTGGTCTCTCACGAACAAAAACTGTCGGAGAGTTTGGACACTGCCTTGAACTCGGCGCTCAGCTCAATGCCCTCGTTTACGGCCAAGCTGATGAAGAGCCAGCAGCAGGCGCAGAGCGAGGGAGGCTGCAGCAGTTCGTGGAGCGCGGGCACCGTCCTCGGTAAGCAGCAAGCGCCTCTGGTTCACCTTCAGGAGCGAGAGAGGAGAGGAGAAGGGGGACTGAGTTAACAGGGAGGGTTGTGCTGCTACTCAGCATCTTTCTGTGCCTCTTCAGATGCCAAAATGTTATATATTCAATATAAAAATATTATATTGTCTCCAAGCAAGCTTCACTTAACAAACCCTAACTACTGCCTTTGTGTCTCAGCAGTTTTAATGGTTTATTCTCCCAGTGAGGCAGGTTAGACCTTCCTGACCCCCAGAAGGTGAGGTATGGTCCACAGTCAGAGCAGGCTTCAGCAGGAGTCCCATCATTTGCCGGCGTTGTTGGCTGTAGCTTGTCCGCGCTGCCCCGGGACGATCCTGGATGCGCTGCGCTGAGACGCGGTGCTCGGCCCAGCCTGCGCCGGGTTAGTTCAGACTGAGAGCTCACCCCGCATCAAGGCTTTGGCTGTTCCCAGAGCTCTGTGAGCTGGGCTGAGTGGCTGCACAGAGCAAGCTGGGGAGCTGCTACGCAGATGGGGAATGAGCCTGGCATGGAGATGCAGCCGGAGAGGTGTAAGTCTAGCAATACCACGCAGCATGCTGACCCCTAACGGCAAACAGGTCATTGAATGGCCTGAGCTGGAAGGGACCCACAAGGACCATCGAGGCCAACTCCTGTCCCTGCACAGGACACCCCAAATTCACACCATGGCTCTGAGGGCCTTGTCCAAGGGCTGCTTGAACATCGCCAGGCTGGGTGCCGTGACTGCCTCCCTGGGGAGCCTGTTCCAGGGCTCCACCACCCTCTGGGGGAAGAACCTTTCCCTAATCCCCAGCCTAACCCTCCCCTGGCACATCTCCCTGCCATTCCCTTGGGTCCTAGCAACATCACAGGCCAACCAGCCAAGCCTGTGCCCAGAATCCCATCGGGTTTGAACATATATAGGTCTATATGTTGAGTCCTCGCAGTTCTCATCACACCTGCTACCTAGACACGCTAATCCAGCCATGTATGCATGCCCAAAATGATTTATTTGGGGTGTGGGGAAGCATTGAACCTTCATATTGAACCTTCATATTGAACCACAAGCCGATGCCCTAACTGCTGGCTTGCTCCTCTTCTTCCCCTGAGCGAGGATCTGCCTGCTGGAGGCAGAGAAGAGGGATCAGAGGGTCCGAGTGACCCGGAGAACGGGCCAGGGCTGTGCAGCTCCCAGTGGCCGTCTCTCCCTCTGAATAGCTTTTGCTGTTTCGCAGCGACATTAAGCTATTAAGCTTTTTCCTGTCCCCTTTAAAATTGCTGCTGTTTAAGAGTTGACTGAGTAGCCCTTGATAGGTAGTGTGTGACAGGAATGCAAAGTGATACCTAAAGCGTTTCACTCGGGAATCGGTGATCGTAACCCAAGCGTTGGAAAAGCGGAAGGGAGGCCGATTTAGTCACAGTCAAAGTGAAAAGCCCTTTACAGTCATCTGTCCTCAATTAAAAGCCTGATGGTGCAAATGCTGACGTGATCCAGCCCCTTCTGAGCACAGCCTGCCCCAGAAGTTAGGCCGTTCCCTTTCCTTACGGTAGCGATAGAGAAAACGCGCCACGGTCCCGAGCCGTGAGCGCCTACGGCTGTGCCGTACGCCTGCGGAAAGCGGGGCCCTCGGCTCCCAGGCGGGCTCGGGCACGTAAGGGGCGGCACAGCGTGGACTTGTCACCCCCCAGCCAACCGCGCCGCTTCTCCTGTCGCCTTTGCAGAGCACGGCAGGAGCAGCCAGACCCAAGGATGCGCTTCCTGCGGCAAAACCTTCTCCTCTTATTTCAAAACGGAGCCCGTTTACCAGCTTCCCTGCGGCCACCTCATGTGCCGCCCGTGCTTGGCTGAGAAGCAGAAGTCGCTATCGTCGATACTGTGCGGGAGCTGTAAGAGGTCGGCTGCCACGCACGACGTCAGGCGGGTTCACTTCTGAGCCCTCGGCTGCCGGAGCCTGCCGGGAGGACGAGAAGAAGGAGCCGCTGCTGTTCCCTGTGTCTGCATCAATCCGCAGGAGGACGAAGGCCTTTGGAGAGCTCGCCGGATGAGCGCCCGTCGTGGCGGAGAGGACTTGGTCTCCTTGTGCTTACAGAGTAGTTGGGGGGTGGGGGGTTAGAGCATCGCGCCAGAGCAAAGCGATCCGAGGATAATAAAAGCCATAGCTTCTTTAACAAGGAATATGTATTTATACAGAACCGATTTCCACCTGTCGCACCCGCCCTCCTACCACCATCCCAGTGGCTCAGTGGTTTAGCATAGGTGCCTTTTGGACCGTGAGTTTAGCTTCCCTGTGAGTTCAAACCATTTACGTATTTGACGAGCAGCCATTCGGTCGTGGACCAGGCGAAGTCCTTGTGATCGACAACACGCAAGCTACCTGACTTCTCCCCTTCCCCGCCTCGCCCCCCTCCTCCCCGCGGTGCCCTCGCTGTGCTGCGGGAGCACGGCGTTCGTCCTGGCGTCCAGCGAGTCACGAAGAGAGGCCGCGGTTAATGCGTGAGTAACCGGCAGCGATCTCATCCTGCTCGTACGAACTCGTGTAGAAAAGCCATCGCGTTACACCAAACGTCACTCTCGGTTTATGTCGTGCGACTGGACCAGCTCCCGTCTGGCTGATAGACATTTAAGCCTTAATAAAATGATGTTTAAAGTCAGTTTCTCTTTCTGACTTGTAATTGGTCTCATTGTGCGCCTTAATGATTTCGTGGAGTGAATCCCTTTGCAGAGTGCTGAATAAACGGGCTGGAAAAAGCTAAGTAAGTCGACACAAAGGATCTGCAGACCCGTGGGTTGTGTGGACCGTCACGGGGTTGAGGCTCGGATACCCAAACCCCAGGACGCCTGCTCTTCAAAGAGCCATTCAGAAGGGGAAAAAAAAAAGCAGAAGGAAAATCACTCCGATACGTTCTGTCTCCGGCGTGCCCTGGATGTGCCGAGGGTAAGGTGACAGCGGAGGGTTTTGTCACCTGCGTAACCCCCTGCCGCTGCCGCTTAATTGGTAATTTGTCTCCGCGGAGCAGCCGTTCCTCGCTGATGTTCTGTGCCGGTTTCTCGGGGGTTACCAGCCGCCAGCTGACTCAACTCACCTCTGCCTGCAATGCCTTTGTTCTCTTAAAAGACACCTACTTGCTGAGCAACCCCCAGGGTTTGTGCGCTCTGGGCTCGGAAACGGCAGCTCATCAAGCGGCTGAAACACGGCTTTGTACCGGCACTGGACTGATCTCGCTCTTTGTCTGCGTCAGTGGGAGTTTATAATCTGTCTCCATTTAGCAAAAATAGGAAGTTCCCCCATCTTTAAATAATAAACGGTTAGAAAAATAGGCAAAATCCCACAATTCAGAAGCAGCAAAAAAATTCCTCTTAATTCTGTGGTGTTGTCGGGTTTGCGGTGAACCATCCCGGCGTGATTCAGCGCTCACACCTCCTCCGCCCCACAGCTCCGGGGAGCGATCGCTGCCGGCGGAGCTCCCCATCCCCGCGGCCATCTCCTCCTTCTCTGGCGCTAACGAAGCCCCAGCGCCTCTGGCAAAACCCAAAGCCGCCAGCTCAGCCAAGCATCTCTCTCCTGCCCAACGGTTTTCGCGTGATCTCCTGCCGGTGGGCAGCGATCTGGGCTGGCAGCAAGTTTCCCCCCCTGCGTCCCTTCTTGGTGAGACAGGGCTCCCTCTGCGCCCACGTCCCATCGCCCAGGCAGGGACCATGAGTCCTCATCGCTCCCCCTGCAGACGAGCGGGGCCCTGCGGCCTCGGTGGGCAGCAAGACCCTCTCTGCACCCCAGGAGGATGGGCTTGGTGGTGGGTGACATGGAGCCAGGGCATCCCGTGGGGTCTCCTGCCGGGACCAACCCAGAGAGCTGTCATCAACGGGGCAGAGTCTGGCTGGAGGCCGGTGACCAGTGGAGTCCCCCAGGGTCTGTACTGGGTCCAGTCCTGTTCAGTATATCCATCAGTGACCTGGATGAAGGGATGGAGGGCAGCCTCAGCAAGGTCGCCGATGGCACCGAGCTGGGAGGAGTGGCTGATACGCCAGAAGGCTGTGCTGCCATCCAGGGAGCCCTGGGCAGGCTGGAGAGCTGGGCCGAGGGGAACCTCATGGGATTCACCAGGAGCAAGGGCAAGGTGCTGCCCCTGGGGAGGAACAGCCCCCGGCACCAGCACAGGCTGGGGCTGCCCTGCTGGGAAGCGGCTCTGCTGAGAAGGCCCTGGCAGTGCTGGTGGGCAGCCAGTGCCCCTGAGCCAGCGCTGGGCCCTCGGGGCCAAGAAGGGCAGCGGTGTCCTGGGCTGCATGGACAGGAGTGTGGGCAGCAGGGCGAGGGAGGCCATCCTGCCCCTCTGCTCTGCCCTGGGGAGGCCGCAGCTGGGGTGCTGTGCCCAGTGCTGGGCCCCCAGTGCCAGAAGGACAGGGAGCTGCTGGAGCAAGGCCAGCGCAGAGCCACAAGGATGCTCAGGGGATGGAGCATCTCCCTGGGGAGGAAAGGCTGAGAGACCTGGGCTTGTTCAGCCTGGAGAAGAGAAGGCTGAGGGGGATCTCCTCAG
>VZTV01083195.1:42385-81162 GCA_013400875.1 Anhinga rufa | reverse complement strand
AGAAAGAAAGAAAGAAAGGAAAATAAAAGAAAATTTATAGCTGAGTATTTTGATTTAATCTCAAACTTATCTGTAAGAGTTTGTGTGGGCAGGGGCTTAATTTATTTTTTTTTGCCAAGAAACATCTCCCAAAGGTTACAAGTGATTTGAAAACAAAGAATATCTATTTTAAAAGGTATCAAACCTCCACCACTTCTCACCCACCCTTGGTTTGACACCCAGTTGGGGCATTAGTAAATCCCTTGAGTTGTCACCCGTGATTCTCGGCAGCATGCTTGCTGGCTGCTCCCTGTGGCCACTTTGGCTGGAGATATCCCTGCTGGAGGATAAGGAACTGTTTGCTGCTTTGCTGTTGCAGCTGAGGAAGACTCCCTGACCTCTCATGTTACATCACCAAGGATGGAGCCAGATTCATGATGACAAACATTGTTTTTCTAGTGCTGCCATCCCAGTTCCTGTCCCTGGCTTCCCATTCCCTCCTCCTCCTCTCCAGCCCATCAGGGTGGCACCTGGTGCCACAGGTGCTCTGGACAGGTGGAGGTAACAAGATGCCTGGACTGGGGACTGGAGTAAGGACTTTGGGGGGTTCATGCAGGGTAGGAGGAGCTTCCCAGGTTCTCAGCACCTTGTCTCACTGGTGCAATGCTGCTCTCCTCCAGGAGGCTGCTTGGAGATAATCTGATAAAAGCTAAATCAGAGCTAGAGGTCCTCTGAGTCCCACTAGTACTAACTTGCCTGGAGATCTTTTCATGCTACTACTCCTCTGCACCAGCTTGGTACCTCCTCTGCTAACCCTGCCTGATCTAGCCTGCTCTGGTCCACTTGTGCGGACCAAATGTTTTGCTTGCCTGAAGCTCAAGACAGCCCTTGGGGTTGGTCCACATTACTGATGTTCGGTATGGAGCAGATCAAAGAGCACACAGATTAAATCAGAGAAGATGATCAACACTGATAACGAGAAATGACTTTAAGGTCATTGTTAAGCTTATACCAAACAAACACCCACACTGTGACCCCCAAGCACAGCAAAAGCTAGGAGATCTGCCAGAGCACAGCGCCGCAATTGATCATGGCTATCACCCTCTCTGCAGCACATTTGCAGGCATCAGACAGTGGAACTCACACAACCTGTAGAAACTCTGTGGTCCTGGCTGCTGACCTCCTCCCAGTACTGCCAGTGAGCAGGGGGCTTCACCAAACCCTGCATGCAACCCACTGAAATTTGCTGTTGGGGTGATACATGCCACTCAGACCCAGTAAAGGGGACCCTTTCAGGCTGACTGTAAATGTCAGTGTAGACATACTGGGAGAGTGTTTGGGAGGAAAGCCAGGAATTGAGTTTGTGGGACTTTGTATCTGCAGTCTTGTCGATGTGTGTGTTGAAATCTCCCAGGATGACAAGTCAGGGTATTTCATCACCATTGTCAACAAGGTATCAGTGAACTCCTTTATGAACCCTTTAGTCTGCAGAGGTCTGTAAATGAGCATAAAACTCTATGTTAGCTTTGGCTCAGGTTTCTATTGTCAGATGAATGAATTCAAACCTTACTCTCAGCCTCCATTAGAGCTGCCAAATCCCACCCAGAGGAACTATCTGGGGCAGCAAACTGCTTTATCAAACCTCTGTGCCCCTGCATTTAGCTGAACTATTTGCCAAGCGCCATGGATGATCTTGCTTTGCAGAAAAGACCATGCACATTCAGGGAGATTCACAAACAGTACAGGTGGTTTCTGACCCTCTTCACCAAGTGATGGGTAGACTGCCACCCTGGCGGACAGTATATTCACTTATCAAGGGCTATCAAACACTCCCATGACTGTAATCAAATTGCATGGGTTAGGGCTTCAGCAGCTCACCTGCAGGAACCTAGAAGTATTGCATTTTTCCCCAGTGTGCATCTGGCTGCGTGTTTTCTGACTGGTTGGTTTCTTCGTTATCTTGCTCTGAACTTTGGCCACGGCTGAAGACTCAGTGCTCAAGTGGGTAGCAAGGGTGCTGAGATGGCACAGAAATTGGTCTCTTTTCTTTTTTTTTTTTTAGTGAGGTGTGTCTTTTTCACATCTCCTGAGATAGCAAAAGTCAATCCAAACCTAACTAGTAAAACTCCCTTGTCAGCTAGGAGAAAACACTGTTCCCTGTAGCTGTGACAGAAATCCTCTCAGAAGGACTCTGACCATTTTGGGGGGCAGTTTTCTGACACTGATTCAGCCTGTATTCCCATCTTCCTGATTCAGCCTGTATTCCCATCTTCCCTAGGTCTGCCCAAGGATGGTTTAGGTCCTGCCAGGTGAGTATGTGGGCCCCTAGATAATTAAGCCAACGTTAAGAACTTGAGGGCCAGCTGTATCCACAGCTTCACAGGAATCAGACAACGACGGGCACACTGGCTAAATGAGCAAGACAGCGATCACGCTGCTAAGCAAAGGAAAGCGCCCTTTTTGCATGCTTATAACGCATGGGTTGTATGTAAAAATAGCCGCTAGTCAGCAGTACTGCGTTGCTCACGTGTGTGGCAAATATGAGGACAAGTTCATTTCCAAGCCCCCTTTCTCCTCTTAGTCCCTCGCATTTGATTTTACGTGGGTTATCCAAGGATGAAGGTTATCTGAGGACTTATTTTCAGCAACAGATATTTTTAAAGGACTGGAGGTTATCTGAGGTTTAGCTTGAAAATAACAGTACTTTGGAGAGTTTGCAGCCCCGCCTAGTATCGTTTAGTTGAAGATATGCCCACATGCACAACTAGTCAATTCACTCTGGTAATTTAACAGCGTTGTTGAATTCCTCACTGATGCAATGGTTTCACTTGCTAACTTTTATAAATAACACTTTCTAAAAATCTCTGTTTACCCAGGACATCCTGGCTAACAGTGTTTTGGCACAGGTTACTCGTTCCTTCATCATTTTGTAACAAGACCTCAGCAAAGCAATCCACACAGACATGAAGTTGTCAGCCCTTACAAAATTCCAGCTCAAAACACTGAGTAAAATCTTTCTTAATAGCACTTGTTATCAAACTATATTAAACCCCTTCTTCACCTTCAACTCTGCCCTCCCAAAAGATTCAAGTTCACAGTCTCAGGTTTTGTCTTCAAGGCACGCAGTGGTCACAGACTGTGACATCTAAAAGTTCACCTAAAGCTGTAGGAAGAAGGGTGGTTGACAAGTGCATTCTGGACATATTAAAACTACTTACAACAGTGCAAAAAACCCATCTGGGCTCAGAGGCTTCCTACAGACAGATCTCAAAGTGTGCACAAACTCCCCAAAAGACTAAGGGGCTTGATAAATCTCATTACCAGCAGCTCCATAAGCAAGTACACACTAGTCTGGCTCCTTTTTGCTAATAAAAACCCAAAGCAGTGTTGATGAAAGAAAACAGAAACTGAAAAACCTGTGACCCCTTCTGAGAGACTGTCAGCATGCCCACTGCTCTCCATGTCCCCAAGGAAAGGAGGAGGGAGCTGCATGGGGCAGGGGTAGTCGCCTTGTCCAACACCAGCTGGATGGGGCTGGGATGCCCTGGTGATGAGAGTGAGCTATGCCCCAGGCAGGTTTTAAACCAGTGGGTGGAGGTATGTCCCATGCCATGGGGTGAGCTGGTAGGAGCTTCTCCTGCAAGGCTTCAGGCAGCCTCCAAAACCATAAAAGCAGCCACAAACCAGGACCCTGTGTCCCTTTACCTCCACATAAGCAAACATCGGCAACTTGCCCTTTCTACTGAAACCCATGTTTGCTTTTGTTTTAATTGAGCTGCTGAAGAGAGGACACCGATGTGGCTAGAAATAGCATATTCAGAGGTCAAGAATTCAATCTGTTCTAGAGAGGCCTACCACTGGTGCTCTTGGCAGGGCTCACATAGGGCTGCCGTCAGCCAGTCCCCGGGAAGCACTCTCGCTCGTGGAACAAGAGCGGTGCAAGTGGCCAGCATTCAGGCTTGGCTGCCGAACCAGAAAAAGGTTTTCAAAACTTCAGCTCAGATCAACCTAAATAATTTTCCCAAGGCACAAAGGGATCGGGGCGGGAGGGGGGGAGGGGGGTGGCAGAACGGGACTGAACAGTGTCCTTCACTTCTGTTTCACATCTCACTGTTTCATTTTCAGTCACTGGAATGAAATGTAGAGGGAACAAAAAGCCAGGCAGGCCCTACCCCTTCTTTATCTTGTAGCCCAGCAGTCAAGGAGTCCAGGATATGTGTAATCCAAATTAATTTATTTTTCTCCTTCTTCTGAAGGGATTTGAATCCCCACTTTCCCCATCCATTTCACAAGAGTGTCCCAGAAACCTTCCTCAGGGCATTCTGGGCATGACGCACCAGTCAAAGTCAGCTGGTCCCTAGAAGAAACCAATATAGTCTCTCTCCAGGGTATGTGATGGTGAATAGGCTCATTGCGGCTGTACATGTGGGTTTAGAGCCACTCAGACAGAACTGCAAACCATACCTGGCTGCCTCACACTTTCAGCGCAAGCCCTATTGACTTTTTGACTGCATGAGGGTGTTAGGACCTCACCACAAGTTTCAGGAGTGCCCCTTGCCCACACAGCTCTTCAAGCCCATGGATTCGTGATTCACTCAAGAATGACTGCAATCACATGAATGGAGTGTCTTATTTCATCTTGCTTTTTTTAAAACTTCAACTACAACTGGAGGGAGACAGTCCATCCCAAAGCCCAGGCTTTGGCCCAGTGCTCCACATGCCTGAAATCTCATGACCCTGTTTGGTATAAGGCTGAATGAAGCCTAGAAAGACTGTGAGAAGTGAAGCCTCACTGTAGCCCAGATCCACAGGGTACGGAGTGTGGCATCATCTAATCAGGAATAGCATTCTGGGGTCATTGTGTATGATGCTGGAGTTGAGCAAACCCTTGCATCACTCTCCAAAGGAGAGAGAAAAATGCACTTGGAAGAAAAAAGCCTAAGAAGCAGTCTTTCTAGAAGTAAGAAGGAAAAAAACAACGAAGATAGTAAAGCATCCTACTGAAGGCACCAGTACAGCAAAGGACAACATCTGCAGTTTTCTTTAGCCCACAGAAAGACGAGTGCAAAAGGACACTTTGACATGTGCTGTGAGGGAATTGTTCAGCATCAAGAGTGGGCAGAGGAATAGCCAGATATCCCCTCATAAAGGATGTCATGGAGGCGAGTTCGGTGTTCAACATCCCCACGCCCTGGACAATAACCAGAAGCCCTTTACCTTAATGTTCATAGAAGCACAGAAATGGTTTGCCTAAGTTGCAAAAACTGATCAGGCTCCAGGGGATTCCCTGTTCCTCTGAGCAGTTTGTGCCCATCTGTGTTGTTACTGATAGCAATCATTATCTCATCCAAGAGAAAATGAACAGTATTCGCAAAGAAAAGGCAGAACAACAGCAGGCTTTGCCAAGCCAAAGAAGGCCCATCAACAAGTTGATGGTTATTTTTCAAGAAGGGCTTATTTTTACTAAAAGGTGGTAAAATGTGTGTCATTGTGGAGCACCATATATGTATGTCACTTATAAACATTGGCATCCGTGTGGCATATGACCTTTGTTCCTGTGGCAATTTTGTTCAAGAGAAAAATATGTATCACTAACTCGGTATGTTTTCTTAGAGTGTAATGCTTATATTAGCATAACAGTGTCTTACAGCATCACTACAGCTAAGCTTGTGTCAGCATTTCCATTACAACTAACCCTCTTCAGGACTGCTTGGACGAAGCAGAATGTGTAAAGGACTGTTTAGGGGCTGAGTTTCAGACTTAATTTTGAAAGCATTTGTTTTTGTTAAATCAGAAGATGGCCAGGCTTCTTGGCCTCACATTTGATCAATCATGACTTAAATCCTATTCTGGGCAGTGGTGGTTTTTGTGGATGGGATTATAGCTATCTTTTCATAACCAGGAAAAAAATCTTGCCAAATAACATGATTTTAGCATGAGTTTTGCAGTATGCATTGCTATTCCTAAAGACCAAACTCCTGGCTTTTGTGAACTTCTGAGAAACTCCTATTTAAGTTTTTTTATTTGTTTGTTGCTGTGTTAAAAAAGAAAAAGCAATTTCTGAGAGAAGCCAGGGCACATGAACTTTAAAGATCCTCATACCCCAAGTCAAACCTAAGAAATGCCAAAAGTATTCATTTTAACTAATATTTTCAGCCTATAACTTTTCATGGTTATAGGCTGAATATATATGTTCAGCTTATATATATATTATAAGACATAGCTACATAAATATTATATTTTTATATATATTCAGGCTCACATATAAATAAATATATTTAACTAATATTTTCAGGGTTCTAACCTGCAAAGTTATAGGCCCATTTATAGGCAAGATTTGTGACATTCAACAAAATAAACTGACAGTGTTAACAGTGTACTTAACAAGCAGAAAACTCAGAAAACCCTCCAGTCCAACCCATATAACAACTGTAATTTAATCAAGGATTCTGGCTTGCAATATGATTACAAGTTACAGAAAGGACAGAAGTTACATCTATGACAGGCCAGGGTTTTTGCTGGGTTTGAGTACTATGCACATATTTAACAAAGAGGAAGTCCAGTATTAGATATATTTATGGACGGACAGCTCAGACAACTACAAGTCACTGGAGAATAAGAAGGTGGTTGTGATTATGTACAGGAGTTGCAGATGCATATCAGAAAAGAAACTTCTACATAAATTAAACAGTTCTGACTCAACCTATCACAACTAGAGAGCTTTTGGAATATGAGGTTTTACATAATTTGGGGAATATTTTTCAATGTAAAGCTCTAAAGGCAAAAAGAATATGGGCAGTAGTAAAATTCACTGTTGATGGTGTCTGACGAGCCTAAATATTTCTTTAATATTGTGCTAGTGAGGGCTAGATGTAGCACGTATGAAGAGCTGCTCTACTCTAAGAAAGCCTTCATCTGACATCAGTGGAATTCATGCATCTTTAATAGAATATCAAATGACAGCCTCAAATATCCTTTAAAACAGAGGAGAGACATACTGGGAGAGACCCATAGGTGTCATTTCTCCCCTCTTTGTGGATATTCCTTTTGAGGTAGGGGAATAAATGAACCATTTTTCCTTTAGAAAGAGACAGGGAGAGAGAGACATTATTTGTGAGTGAATGGGAAAAAAAACCCTTGACTGCAATTAGCAGATCTAGAGGAGCAGTCATAAAACCTACATTATGTTCATAACACTTGTCACTACAAAGATACACAACTCTCCTGATAGACCGCAGAGTTTTGTTGTGCAGCAAATTAAAATAATGTCATGGACCAAGGCAGATGTGGGCACAACCAGCCCTGAGCAAAAGCACCTGTCCCCTGCCAGGGACCTGCAAAGAGGGAAGAAAGAAGGCTCTCCTTTCCCCCAGGAGTTTTCTCCTTCTCAGCCCAGGGCACTAACTCAAAAGGATGGGAGAGCACTGATCCCTCAGCTCCGGAGAAAAAGGTACTTGCTATCTCCATACCAGAAGGGGATTCAGAGGTGAGGAGCTAGAGGTGTCGAACATGCCGCTCAGAGCCAAGTGCTGGAGCTGGGAGGTGGCTGGAAATGCTCACAAACACCCAGTTGCCCCCTGTTCCCTCTTCCCTTTTTCCAGCCTCGTCACATCAGTCTTTCTGGGCTAGTTTTCAGAGGTGCCTGTGGATTGAAGGGGCAGCCTAAGCACCTGACTTCAGCAGTCTGGATTGCCCAGCTGGGGTAGCGCAGCTCCTGAGCTATATGCCAAAAAGTGGGTCTGGCTCTCTCCCTGCTCCCTTGCAGGGAAAGGGAAGACATGGCTTCAAAATAAAGGGCTTGGGAAGCACAGGCACCCAGTCACGTCTATAGCACCTTCGCAACTGGCTCATTCCCCTTTAACAACACTATTTCTTGAAAACCCTGTTCTTTTCCCTCCTCGGTTGTTTTGTGGCTGTGAATCTCCCACTAAACTGAAAATAATGCACATCACAGTCTTCTTGGTTGCAGTGGCTTCGACATGCCAAGCATTTTCATGCACATTAATAAAGCAAAAACTGAGACCTGGCACAGCTCTCTCTTAGTTCAGTTTGTGCTTTTAATACTTGTTCTGCGGATGCAAGCTTTACTGTCAGGGCTATTCTTTATTAGATGGAAAGAAGCTCTTCTATTCTTATAATGGGTTTCATTGAAAAGCAAAGCCACTTCTCTGCATTTATTTAAGTGCAGAGCTAGAATAGAGACCAGCATGATGAATTTTAAACAGAGTTCACATCTGGTCCAGAAACCACAATCAATTTATTGCTGTATCTGAAACATTTTCAGCATCTGTCATATAATGTATTTTCACACATTTCTAACAAGACATTTTCTTGGACGTAACATAGACAGGTATATCTGTCAGTTCAATTTCATGCAAACGAAACAGGAGAATTTTTGGCATGGTTTATTATACTGTCTTTGGAGCAGTGTAACTATCATGTGAAAAGGGTATTATTTAAGGATGCCAGAAGCTCAGCAATTTCTTCCAAAACGTGGAACTACTGACTACACAGCAGATTTTATTTTTTTAAATATATACCTTCCTTTTTTCCATTTTGATAGAATCTATTATCCAATGTATTTGAGAGAGAGGTGCATACCTCGATATTATAAAACCTATCTTAGCCCATTCTGGCAACTCTCACATTTTATGTTAAAGTGGAATCTTCCACTCACGATGGCCATTTAATCACAACTTTATTCAAAGTTTTATTAAAAATTAAATGGCAGTACAAATCATATTAAAATCCTTAAGAGCTTCACGTTTTCACCCAAACCTCTCATGGGCTTTCCCACACAGAACCACAGATGTATCAAATAGCTTGACAGCACTGCAGCCCTATAAATAGGCACGCCAACTTGCCCCCATATTGGCCCCAGTACAACCATTTACCACCTCATTTTTGGCTACATAAACTGCCTCTAAGCACTTTCTCATTTGAAAACCCTGGGGTTCCTGTAAGAGCACTGCATCAGCACACAAAATCCTGCACTCCTCACCCTTCCCCCTGTGCTCATATAAGATCATGCACAGCCATTACTTCTCTGATGAGACAAATAAAAGGCAGTGAGGGGTCTGGGATGAGTATCATGTCCTAGTGATGGTTTACTTCGTTGGTTTGCTCTTTTTTATGTCACTCAAATTGAGAGAAGATGAAGTTTGTCGGGGCGCAGTGGGGTGCATCAACAAGCAAGCGAGCTTGTGCTTTTGCTGTAAGCACGCTTGAGAAGTGGGGAATCAGATGGGCCTGCTGCATAACATCCCCCACCGCAGGAGGAAGACCCTGAGATGATCTGTTCCTATTAAATTAATATCTGCCCTAATTGAAGATGACATTTAGCTCCTTGAGCTGAAAAAGAGGACCAAGCTTGACTATCAGGAGCGCTTAAAGCAACGTGGTCCCTGCCTGGCAGAGAGGTTTTGGTCTTTTAAATTTGCTTAGATATTGGCTGTAAAACTGAGCAAACTAACCTGGGGCTGCAGAAAACCTTCAGGTAAAACTGGAGGAGGAGGGGGAGGTTTGTAAGCACAAACTGTCCAAGGCTGTCAGTGCTGCAGGGGGATCTGCACGGTGGCCATGGTGCCACAGGGCTTGGTGGCACCATGCAACAGGACACCATGGGCTGCATGGTCAACAGCTGAGCCACTGAACCAGGTATGGGGTTTGATGATCCCGTCCTAGTATCTGCTTGTTTTCTCAGCTTTGTAGCAGGTTTTCTCCATCACTGGGCAAGAGGACAGTCCTGTGAGGAGGGGAGCACCATCCCCTGTACCTGCCTGCACCCCATGCCTCAAGGGTGCTCAGAAGCTTGTTTTCCCATGTCAATATCAAGGTGGGAAATGACAGTCCAGGGGCCAAGGCAGGGTGAGGTGGGTGCCTGTTTGCTGGGCTGCGGTACTCTCAGACACCTCTGTGCTTCTCCCCCAGGAGTTCCAGAAAAGGCTTGAGTCAAACATGGAGCTTGAAAAAAATGCCAATTCGATTTCTATTGCATTTTAATTTGTAATAACTGTTTTACTGACATTCTGGATAAGCCTGTCATCATTTAAAAGTTTGCAGTTATGAAGCAGAGGTATTTAATTTAAAGACATTGTGCTCTAACAAAACTTAGAAGCCTGATTCATACTATCACTCTTGTTTTATTTTTCTCCAGTATTAATCCAGGTTTTCACAAGCAGATTCTCTCAAGACATTTTATGTGGGCTTGGTTCCACAGTAAAAATAAATATATTTCCAGTGAATTTGCCACGTGAAGCTTGCCAGCTCCTTTGAATAAGTTTAACCATTTGACTACTAAACAGCATAGCAGGTATAGGGTGCTGAGCAACAACATGTCCCATATATGTGTAATTAAAGGTATGTTTCAAATTAAAGTGCTGGTATCTTAGTGCGTTCTTCAAAGGAGCCCATAAAAGTTACAATGGCACAAGACAGCAAAGGGGTTAAAGAGGTATACCTCACACTGTGGCATGCACTGAATTAACAAGAAAGAAAAGGAATTTCTTCATGGGAGAAATTAGGTGATATCTGACATTTACTTAGAATCTGGTTTTTCCAATATATATTTCTAATTATTTTAGCCTGAAAAAGAGGGCACTCTACTTCACCTGTGGCTTTGAAGGGCTCTAAGGTCCCCACTTAACAGCAATGTTTTAAAATAACTGCATGTTGGCTTTTAGTACCAAGTTATTCAATAAAGTGCAGAACTGACGAGTTACAGAAAATCACCTGTGGAAAGAGCAGATTTTTATCTTTCTCAAAACACTGTGATATGTGTTGCCAAGATTTATAACTTCCCTAGAAGCTGGAAATCCAACTTTCTCCAAATGCACAGAGAAGTCAATGACTGCTCTGCAACAAGAAAGTGAAATCTGTGGAAGAAAACAGACTCTTGAGGAAGTGGAACACTTACATCTATTTACACATCTGCAGCCGTTTGGGACAACTGACATTCAAAAAAGAAAATTCTCACATCTTTCTCCCACTTAAGCCATAAATAGCTAAGGCAAGGTCCTCACCTGTCTTAAATTTTGCTAGCGTGTTGTAAAGAGGTCACAGGCAGACAGGGACTGACTTTGGAAGCAGATGGAGGCAGGGGCTGCAGATGGATGGTGCAGGGTGGCAGGAGACAGCTGAAGGGGTTAGCCCATCACCCAGCGCGTCCCGTGGGCAAGCGTCAGGTGAGCGGGGCACCGAGCGTGAAATCTTGGCACACCAGTGGCGAGCATTTCTAACAATCAGGCTGTGATTTAAAAGACAAGTCTGAGCCTGCAACATAAAGCAGATAGGTGGTGCCAGGCCATATCAGATTAGAAGCTGCATGGTTGTGTTTCAGGTTACAAGTATTTCAAATCAAAATGCAATGATCGATTTTCCCCTCTCTCTGTCTGAGTAGTTCTGCAAAATGTTTTTACTGTCTCAGCTTTAAATATTGATGCTGAACATATGTATAGTATGACAATCCACAGGCATTTTGTGCTTTAATTCTGCAGGGATAACTCAGCTGTCTCCAATACCACACATACTGTACTAGTTGTAGTTTAGTGTTAACAAACCTGAGACCCCTGTATTTCTTCAGCTTTTTCTTCAAATCACCATTCATACACATTACGCTTGTTTCCTGTCACTGCACGACATCTTGAAGTCATAGGGAACACATGTGTACCCAATTTGTCTGTGATGAGCAATGTTGGTGAGTTAAAGCAAGACCATTTAGACACCTTTCCAAGGAAGAACATGGCCTGTATAACCCTGAGCTCAGAATTATGAATGAACACAAGAGGCAAAAACTCATTGTATGGCCTTGGCCAGAAAGCTCCCTAAAATTGCTACCACCGTAGCTTCTAACCAAAAGGAAAATTAACCCCTGCATCTGAATCACCCGCTCATCAACCTCGAGCAGGTCTGCTCACTTTCTCTGCTGCTGCCTGGGGTTTGTTTCCACTGGAATCAGGCTGGGATCAGTCCCAGTGGGTATTGCCCATACATCTAACACCCAACAGAGGATGTCCCAGGGCTGCCCCAGGCTGTAGACCTCAAAAGGCTCAAAGGGAAGAATGGACTTCTTTGTACTGTGTACAGCTCTGTCTGATTTCCCACAACTGTTCAACAAATGCTCTTCCTTCGTAAGAGATGTTTGGCTAAGCTGCTGCTGAAGACATTCGTGTCCGGCCGAAACACAACGCAGAACATTTTTTTGCATGCTTGCAGCATCAGGACTCAAACCCATGACAAGAACTAAGCAAATAATTGCTTTTTTTCATCTCACTGGCCAAAAATTGTTTGGGGTTGACCAAAACCAAATAATTTTCAGTGTCCCCACCCAAAACAAAGCACTTCAAAACTTCAATCTAACAAAAGGTTTATTTCAAACAAAAGTAAATACAAAGCCTTTTGTTTTCCTGGGGAGCGGAGAGAGGAAGGGGAAGTACTTTATTATTTTTTAATTAAAGCTAGGTCAGCCTCTAAAAATAGAAATCTCAAAACAAATGAAAGGATTTTTTTTGTTTCAAATATCGAGTCAAAATGTTTTGATTGTTTTTCTCCTTTCCCTCTCAGAAAATTTTAATGACTTAAAAGTGCATTTTCAGCAGGAAAAAAACAACACAAAGTTTTACCCAAATCAACTCTTGAACTGTTGCTTTCAAAAAAAAGTCCTTTGCTGTGCTGTCACTCAATCTGCAATCCACAGATGACTGGGATCAGCACCACAGTTGGGAGTAGTCTGCAAAACCTTTGCATAACAGTGTGCTTGCAAAGCAAAATAGCCATGGTTTTCCATGCAACCAGTGGGTGTACAAGTGTTTGCCAGGAGGCAAAGGTCAGAGCTGGCTCCCTGCTGCTGTCATTTCCCATAAGGATCATCCTCAGGGTCCCCAATTCTTCTGATGAACCTGTTTATCACTCCTAAAGTAGAATTACAGGTTTTGGTAAAACATCATCATATTGTGTATCTAAACAATGAATACTTTATCTCTCTCCCCATCTTCCCCTTCCAACTGGTAAACACCAGTGGGGCACAAGACGGCAGTAGGTTTTGGGGTTTTTTCTTTTTTTTACTGAAGGATAAGGTGGTTGCTAGACTGAAGGAGGCTGCTCTACTGCATTTACTCGGAATTAATTGCGTGAACATACCTGGCAATTATCCAGTAACGAGCAGAGAACAGAAATACAGAGAAGGCCTGTTTCTCCTCACTTACTCTGATCTGTGCATGGGCATAATGGTGCATGTCACCCAATGCATCTGGCAAATCTCATCACAGTGTCAGGCGATATCTATATCCACTTCTGCTCTGCTCAGACATAGACATATGCAGTTAGAGGAGATGAATCCCACCCATAGACACCTCCAATGTCTAATGCTAAAAACAAATACAGAATCATTTAGAGTGTGCTCTCTGTTCCCAAACAGTTCATATATTTTATCCAATAATCATGTAATGCCAAAGGAGTAAGTCATCCCAGAGCCCTGAACCTCCAGCGGAGAGATCCCCAGGCTGCAGGAAAAAGCTCCCCCCTTTTGTGGCACAACAACTCTTGCATTTCTTCCTACAGCCTTAGCAGGACAGATGGAGGACACTTGTTGGTGGCCTCCTGCATCAACAGAGATGGAGGTGCTATGCTGAGAGGTGGAAGCTGTAGGCACAGATCCCTTCAGGTCCAGAGGAAATGAACTGTGCATCCTCACAGCACACATATCAGACCATGGTCCTCTCAACATCTAGAGGGATACCTCCTGTATAGAGTGGTGAAACAGGCACCACCCCACCCAACCCTGACAAGATGGGAGCAGTTCTGGGCAAACACAGCAGCACCACTCTGGGATGCCCTGGTGAAAATCCAGTGAAGTAATAGTAATAGCAATAGTAGTACTTCTAATAGTAAAGAACAGCGTAGAAGTTTTGAGGATCCCCTTCTAGGATTTGAGCACCTAAATCCTACCACTATATTTTCTCTTTAAGCACTAAACCTTCAAATGTTCATTTGCACCTCTGGGCCTTAGTCTCCAGCTCTCATCAGCACAGAGTAGTCTGTCAGCTGATCCCAGAGAGGTGGGAATGCACACAAAAACTTCCAGGCTATGAGAACTCTCACCTCAGGGTGTGTTCATACATTATTAAGTACATTAGCTGTCACAGATTGGAGCTGTTCTTTAATCACCATGAGCTGCACAGATACTTCGAGGAGAGGTAGTTATATACATTAATGTGATACACTGACTTGCAGCTGTTGTGATGAAATTGTCTGGACTGATTGCTTTCTGTAAAAGCTGTGCAATAGGGAGTGAAAAAAGCTTTCCAGAGGACCTCAGTTAGCAGTCATGCACGTCCCTCTACCTCTGCATCTCTGCTAACCTCTCCAATGTGCTCTCAGACATTTCGTTCCCCGGTACAGCCCTACTGCACTGCACTTCCTTTGTGCAATGTGAAGGAAAGAGATGTAGCAGACACATAAATCTGACCTGGGAAGCACCTCCTGAAAGCTATTTGTAGAATGACTAGAGCTGATTTTGTTCTGGGGAAATCATACCTCCCAAAGGACAATTTTTTCTAGTGGGACAACAGCTATCAGTGAAGAGCTGCTGGAATTAAAGCACAACTCATCAGTCTCAGTGAAGAGGCAGAAAACTGATGATCGATTTGTTTTTTTTCTCCACAAACTGTCCTTTTCACATCAAACCTCAGATATGACAGCAATATAAGGAAAACTTCCAGATCTATAGCAATGTGTTGCAAGATGCTTTTCAGGGCCAGAAATCTGGCTCTTTTAGCAAGCACTACCACTAAAAATATTTTTTAAAGGCCATAGAAAAGCACATGCTAGCCAACTTACCCCAGAATCTGAAGTCAAGTAGACTGTGTAAGTTCGGTATCACTAAGGCTGGTGAATAATCAGTGGAATGAAATCTCTGCCCAGAAAAATACCCTGTCTATGGAGTAATGCTGCAGACACCCTTGAACAGATGGGACCCAGAAAGGTCCATGACATCTAGAGATGAAAATAGCTTTTACAAAAAAAACCAAGATCGCAGGCCTGATTCTGATCTCACCTTGCTGTAAATCGTAAGTCACTCCATTTAGGATGTAAGTTAAGAGAAATCAATTTAGGACCCTTAATTTTTAGGGAAGGATAATTATTTTATTCCCTCCTTTCGAATTTGAAGCAGCCCATCAAACATCCAGCTGGCTGCAGGCTGTAAAAGAGCATTTCTCTGGACGAAATCAACCCTTCTCCCTCTTAAATCCCCTGCCTTCTAGTAAAACACTTTTAAAACGTGTAAGAGCTATTTTTGTTGGGGTATGCCCAGTTGTCCCAGACATAATATAGACTGTCTCCCAGTCCAAGATCAACTCAAGTGGCCACTGTGAAGTTGTGAAGTCAGAGACATGCAGCATGGGAGCACCAGAAGTACCTTTTAAAACAAAAGGTAGGTCTTTCCCCTTTCCATGTCAAATGACCTGCAGGGTGGAGATCCAGCTAGCAAGTAGCTGCCTGGCCTGTTGTTGACCTCTGAAGACATCCACCTCTGAAGGGCTCTGTATTTAGATCACATCCATTTTCAAAACAACTCAATTTCTTTGTGGAAAATTTAAAAAATTACTCCAAGATATATTTCTTCCTACATCTGTCAGGGTAATGCTACACATCCTGATCTGTGTGAGAGATGAGCAGGCTCACAGACATGTCTTGGTTTGGAGCCAGACACTACCAGTATTAAAACATGCAGCTTCTGTGTCCAACCCAGCATCCAAACTGAAATTAAAAGAAGTGCACAAAGCTCTCAAGAGAACCTGTGTGATTCTTACCTCTGCTCACACTTCAGTGGTTGCAATAGCATTAAACCTTCTCCAAATAGGGTTAATTCTATCTTTTAATTTAAATGAAAATGTTCTCCTTTTCCCATGCGAGCTTATAAAGTCATGGGAATGTATTCTGCTGCCTTCCTGACATAAATCAACAGATATATTGGAGGGATAGGCCAAAAAATGTATACATTTCTTGCCCTTAAGCTCTATTTCACCCATAAGCATTTGCCCACATCCTGGAACAGAAGAAATGTTTTCTTTCCATTGAATTTCTGACTTTCATATTTCTACAGAAGTTGGCCATCACCACACAGTTGATATTAACAACTTGACCCAGAATCTCTTAGGAAGAGAAACTCTTTTATGAGAATGACAATTATAATCCATCCAAAAATATCTACAAACAGAATAAAGTTAAATACAAGTGAACTTTTTTCTTGAGGATACTATCTAATACAAACTTTTCCAGTCTGGCTCTCCTTCAAACATACCTTTATTTAATAGGTAGTTGCCAACTTGTTCATCCTACTCCTGTTCAGAATATGCACAAATGCATCACTTTGAATATAATAAAAGACTAAAAAACTATGAAGAACCAGACATTTCTTGGCCAACAATATATAAACTGTGACAGTGTATAAATTCAGGCTGTTGGAAAGTGCAAGTTTACGGTCCTTTTTAAACTACCACGTAGAATAGTTACAGGCAATGTTAAAAAAAGTAGGCAAGAAGGAGAGAAAATCCAAATATAAATTAATTGCATGTAACATGCTATAAGATATAGCTGTCATTCCTGTGGACCACTGTTCAGCTGGGGGCCTGTGCATGCACAGTGAACCTCAGGGCATGCTTGTTTTCCATACCTTTCATAACAAGTATATCTCTCTGCAAAAAGTAGCTGTCTCCATTGTCTTTTTTATCTTCAAATCTATCCTGAGCAAAAACAGTTTCTCAAGTGCACCCCAATTGTTCTCTAGCTTTGACATAGCATCTTTCTGCTGTCAAAGGAACCTGCTTGACTCCAGCCCCCTTAGTATGAGAGTACAATCCTTACTGAATTCACCCTTAAAGCAACCCACACAACAGGGAAGGCCACCACAACCACTCCAAGGTAGAGAATGGTGTCACATGGAAAACAGCAGCAGGATCCATCACAATGCTTAGACAGTTTTCAACCCCCGGATATCTTTTGCTGGACAACTCTTCCCTAGTGTCTCACCTAACGGTCTGAAGGACCCTGCATACAAAAATGTCCCTACCATCCCACCTGGTGGTCTGAAGAACTCACTCTGTGCCAAAACAACCCTATAAGCTCACCCTGATGGTTCGAAAGACCCCCTGCACCAAAGAGTTCCTGGACTTCGTAGACCTGTGTAAGTCCTGCTCAGTTAGAGACCCACTACTCCTGGTGTGTCAGTCAGAAGTGCTTTGCTGAAGATGGTGCAGAAATGTTAGTATGAGACAACAGTGTTACCCTCAGCCATAACCAGCTACCATCTTGTGTGGTTTTTCCTGCTCATCTGGCTTTGCTGCCCACTTGCACCTCCTGCAGTCTGCACACAACTGGCACCTGCTACTACCTATTTTTGGTCAATTCAGCCACATTGCCCACCCTCTTGGAGTCCTTCCACTGTCTCCCCAAGTCACCAAAATTCCTGTGCAGACCTATACAACACTCACTAGCCCACTGCCAGTTTTTTATTTTCTTGGCAAGTAAAACAAGCTTTAACTTTTCCTCAGTCACTTGGCCTCAGTCTTTATCCACAATCAACAGCTCCCCAAGAAAATTAAGGCTTCCCATACATATTCACTATGTATCTCACCTCTCCAAAAACACCTTTGCCTGAAAACAATCTTCTTATAGGATGTCCCTTCCATATATCCCACTTTCCTTGGGATTTCCTTGTCAGAACCAGGCAATATTTCTTTTTGACAAGACATAAATTTGTTTCAGAAGAGCAAAAATTAATTTGGCTAATCCAGTTTCTGCTGGGAAAAAAAAAGGATAAAGTTTTTTAAAAGTGATGACTTTTTTCAAAACAGCATTCATTTTTAAAAATTTGACCAAAACTTAAAAACAAACAAACAAAAAAAACCCAAACCTGTTAAATGCAGAAGTGAATGACCTCCAATCCAAAGATTACATTGTGCAACCAACCAAATTATTTGAGTTAAGCCCGAAGAGTTTTCTATTTTTCCTTTTTACAGAAAACGGAACAATTCTTGTCCTGGGGGGGACCTGCACTTTTTACCCCTTTTTTATTTCTGACATTTTATTAAGACCATATCCCATCTATCCTGGTGGTCTTTGTCAGCACACCACAGCAAGCAGGGGTATGGTCTTATTTTCCTTCTCCCTGTGTGGATCCATGATCTGGTCACCAAGGCTAGATTCACCCCAGCTAACTTCAGAAGCATAAACCACCTCTTACTATCCTCAGGTCATCCTGGAGTAATGGTCAACTCAGGGGGCAATTCATGGAGCCTGTTTTCTATTCAAGGAGCTGAGAGTGATTTACAAGTCTGAATGCATGATGATAGATGTCCATGGATGGAAAGCAGTTGTCACTCTTGGAAATAAAACTTAATTATCTACTGTCTAATTATCTAATTATCTACTGTGATCAGCTGTAATCTCCTATATTATTTCTTAATTGATCTCACACTTTGCAGTTTGGACATCCTCTTTAGCAAGGTGAATGTAAATACTGCCACACTGTTCCTAGATAGTGCATCACTGCAGTGATAACAGCCACTCAGGCACATTTCTCTTTAAATAGAAAGTTTCCAGTTAGTAAACAGGTTGTCTGAATTATTTCATTTTATATTTATTATTATGTATTACTATTTTGATTTTTTTATTATTATTTACTTTGACATTTTTACTGTTCTCAGAGGTGCACAGTGAAAGGATGTCACAAGCAGCAACACATTGCAAAATCTCTTTGGTTATTAGGGAAGAAGATGTCACCATGAAGGTGGTCTGACACTGGCACAGATTGCCCAGAGAGGTTGTGGAGCCTCTATCCTGGGAGATATTCAGAATTTGACAGGACACGGCCCTGAGCAACCTGCTCTAACTGAGTTGGACTTCAAAGCTGGCCGTGCTTTGAGCAAGGGTTGGACTACATGACCTTCAGAGGTCCTGTCCACCCAAAATTATTCTGTGACACTGATCCCTTCTGTGTTAATGTCTGTTTAATGGCTGCAGACCCGCAACCTAATTTTGCAGGTTTTGACAGTTTTCTGCGAGGGTCTTCTCCAGCGTCTCAGGGATTTTGACATCTTGAGGAAACACAAGAAATCATTTGGGTTTGTGAGTCACCCCATGAGGGCAGATGCCTGTGTTTCATGGCTGCAGCATGTCCATCACTGGGCTGACACCAGACCCAGACCTCACATGTGTGCAGCTACGCAGCAGCTGTGGCCAGCAAGGCTGCGCCAGGAGGCCTGGTCCCCCATCATCCTCCTGGGGCTCAGGAGAAGCTGAGCCTCCAACATCTGCCCATGTCCCAGGCATCCAGCACATGTGAAGAAGAGGTTAAAGCCACCAGGTTTGGGCTGCCCTTCTCCGTCACGCTGAAGCAGTTGCTCAGCAGAAGTGTGAAGGCTGGTTTATTAAGGTAAAAAAGGTCCCCACTGGACACATGTCAGTGTCCAGATCTGGTGAAAGCTGAAGGAGAGCTCAGATAGAAGGTGAGCTGAGAGCACAGCCATATCCCAGCACACCTGGAGACCTGGGTAGTACTACAGAAATTACTTTCTTTTTCCTTAATAAAGCCAAATAATTTATTTCCTGGCCTTTGCACTTTTACTACAAGCTGCTATGTGTAAATGGCTTTGTTTGTTTGTCCTGTAGTTTTATAGCCAGACACTTTTGTAATTAAGGGTGTTTTTAACTGATATGTGTATAAAATTGAAGTGGGCAAGTGGAAAAAATAAACAGAAGGAAAGTTTTTAACAGAAGTTATTTGAATTGGCTGTGATGTTCTTCCCCACTAGCTAGTGAGGTTTTAATTAGCATTGAAAATCATAAGTAACTGGAGATGAAGAGCCCTATTAGGTCACCCAGTCCAGTTCCCTGCCAGTTCAGAACTGTGCCCAACAGTGTATTTCCCAGTGTTTTGTCAAGCCCAGCACTAAGCCTGTTCATTACATGAATAATATGCTCCTTTGAAGTAGCAGGAGGGGAACTGCTCACAATCCAGATCCAGGCACTTTTTACAGTTTATAACAAAAAAGAATGATAAGTGAGGATGCAAGCCAGTATAGAATTTTATATGCAGGACTCCATATGGGGTATTTATTCTCATTATTCTTATAGGGGAGCTCACACGTGGCCCGGTAAATATGAAGGATGAACTAAATGTCATAGCAGGCATTGCGGGAAAAGTGTTTAACTGCTTCACTGAAATTATTCTGAAGGGGCCCAAAAGAGGGAGGGAGGAGGAGCTGCAAAGCCGTCTTCACTCAGCTCCTCCTGGCCTGGGTCAGCCCTCATCCCACAGGAATATCTTGCATAGCTCACTCACATTTTCAAAAAAATCTGAGCAAGAATTATAAAAAAAACATAACAAAACAAAACAAAACAAAACCTCAAAAGCATATGTCTTGGGTGACAAATCCCATAAAACAAGCAGCCAGCAGTGAGTTGTCTAAAAGAGGTGAAGGTTTCTGATAGACCAATGTGTCAAATTGGAAATCAGGATGGCTAGTATGAGAACTAGAATTCGGCAGATGGAGACAAGAGATCCCTCCACATCCAATAGCAATCATCAGTAGGATTTCTTTAAAATATCTGTGACATTTTTCTAATAAAAATGCTTTGCACAGAATACAACTGTTTTATACATCATTGTAAGTAAAAATTACAGACAGTAAGCTGTAACAGCAATCTTGATCAAAAGGATGATCATCAGCATGGACAAAAAAAAAGCCAGTTTCAACCACTAGCCTACTTAAGTACAGTTTTAGAGAGACATAGTTAGGCATACAAAACTTACTCACTTTCAGCACTACAGAAGATCTTTCCAAGCAAAAAAGAAAATTAGAAGCGAATTGACTGGGGCTTCGAAACTAAGAAACAATAATGTAAATGGTAAATGGAGTTCCTTAGATAGCCAAAAGCATAATGTCATAATCAAGAAAGATAATGACATTGACTCAAAGGCCATTTTGGTGAAGGGAAAGATGAAGTTAGAAATAAGGGAGCAATATATGACAGAAGGGTGAGGAAGAAAGAGAGCAATTAATGTAAACTAAAAACTAAAGTATGGAAAATTGTTATAGAAGTCTAAAGGCATCAGGATAAACTTCACCTAACAATAACAATATATTTAGGAAATATAATATTTAGGAAACACAGAAATCATTGCAATACTTAAAAAATTATTCTAGATGATGTCTGAATTGCAGAAAAATATGCAAGGAGTCAGAAGTGTTAGACAGCTAGCTTTGGCCTATGTGTGGAAAGCACAGTAAAATGCAAATACCATATTCATATCACCTGAATATAATAAACACTTGACTCCATCACAATAAGAAAGATTATGAAGATCTACTAAAGACAGTAATTTTTTTATCAGGAGGCTCATAGAATGTACACCTAAAAGTTCTTAGACTTCTGCTTAAGGCAGTAATTGGCCAACTTATATTCAATTTTGATGCCTCTTTGAATGCTGTAACCATTCCACAGACTCTAAGTGTACAGTGATGTGTCAAAACACAGAAAGGGTGGGCCACGTGGCACACGTAGCCAAAGTCTGGGTAGCTGGATGTTAATCCTGGGCAATATTTACAAGTCAATAATGAGTGATTCTATCACCAAAGAATGGGAAGATGAGAATATAATTATTGGTAATCAGTACAGTTTTACAGGGAAAAGGTCTTGTGTTCCTCAGAATGAAGTCAGACTGGTGTTTAGTAGGCTGTTAAGTGTCCAGTACACATCAAGTGAAGTACACATCAACTTCTGGGGTGTGTTCTGCTCCCTAAAATTAGCATTATACGCAGTGAGTAAGGGCTGCAGTAACTGAACCAAGTGCTGGCTAAATGACATATCCAAAATTTTCCATATGGGTGCACCTGACAGAGTGCTCTGCAGTGATCAGAGCTAGGCTGTACACTATGCAGCTCACTTTTCATCAGTGGCTTGGGAGTAATAAAGAATGTTTTAAAGCACAGTCAAATGCAGAGCAGCACACCTAACAAGGAACATGGAGCAACGTGACAGTAAGAGAGTCCTAAGGCTCTTTAGTTTTTTCACCAATTTTTTTCCTCATCAAATGGCTTTAACCTATAACCATGTGATGATTAGGTCAAGCAGAAGAGTCCCCAAAGGAGAGGAGAGCTCCTACTCTGTAGCATGATGACAGTATTCAGCTGCTGTATGGGCACTCATGGTCAGATCACATGACTGATGACTTAGCACCACGGCTCCAACAGAAGAAGTGTAAAAACAGCAAAATTCACTGAAGAGTGCCTCACTCAGGTAAGAGGGATGGAGATTCAAGTCCTTAGCTGGGTTGAAGATGCCAATAGACTCCGCCTTCTCACTCTCCAGGAGAGGACCACAATTAGCTTTCTGTCTGTGAGCTCTCTGCAGCACCAGAAACTTTTTTAAACCTCTCACAGGTGAGACTGTACTAAGCAGGAAAAAAGGTTTGTCATGAGTTCAATCACTCTATCCCCTTACAGATGATAAAACAGCAAGCTAAGGCCAGACAAAGGTGTGCACTTGGGCACCGCCCACAAACAGGTGGTGAGAGGATGCTGCCAGCAGGTCTACATCCAGGTCTAGGATTTAGAAAACTTTCCCTGTATTCCCGCAAGACAGAAATAAGATTTTCTACAGTTCTGTCATCCATCTGCTTGAAAGGATAGTGAAATATCTGAAAGGACACGAAAAGATTTTAAAACGTTCTAAAAGGAAAAATACATTGCCTTACTGGGAGTGAATCATAAAGAAAAATCTGTTTAAAATATTTTTTAACAGCTAGAAAAAGGACTGGGATGTGACTTAATTAGAGTGTATATAAGAACCTTCACAGAGAGAAAATGCCATATACCAAAGGGCTGTGTCACCTGGCAGAGAAAGGCATAGCAAGAAGCAAAGTCTGGATTCAGCTTCCAGCCAAATTCAAATAGGAAATAAAGCACAATTTTTAACCACTGGAACAAACTACCAAGGGAGTGTTAGAGTCTGAGTCCCTGGATGTCTTCAAATCCAGGCTGGATACATTTCTGCGTTCTGTGATTTAGCCAAGCTCAGACATTACTGGGCTTAGTAGGAGGCTGACTGGGTAAAATTTAATGGCTTGTGATGTACAGGGGGTCAGACTGGCTGATCTAATGGTCCCCTCTGGCCTTAAATTTTGTGAAATATTTCAGCTAACTAACAAAGCAAGTGCAAACAGCCCAGTGGTTGCAATATATTGCTCCAAGTGCGGTTGACCAATTTTAAATAATTAGTTATAACCAAATCCTTTCTTAATCACAAACAGAAAAAAAAAAAAAAAAAAAGGAGAGGGAGTTAGTCCCTGATCATACTTCACTCAGCTTTAATCCATAGAAAAATTGCATCAAACTCCCCAGAAAAAAGGTGTGGAAGTCTTTTTACGCAATCAGACCTAGATTTTACAAGAACAAAAATGGCTTACGTACTTAAAAGTCCATTTAGCGCTTGGCATAGAGCTCTTGCTTTCTACACAGAGCGCAAGCACACTTCAAGGGCACTGGGGATCCGATTACTACCCTGCGAAGTGTAGGGGTTGGCTGAACAACCCCAGAGTAACTCAAATACCAGGGAACCTGGCCTATTCCCTGTCCATAAAATACACAGAAAACGATCCCACTCCCTGACATTTTTTCAGCTGGGACAGCTGCTATAACAACTCAGAGCTTTTCAATCTCTGTACAGAGCTCATGTATAACCTCTTGAAGTTTTGAGCCTGGAACCACTTTTCTTCCAAGCCCATTTCACTAGAGCAACCAAAAGCGCTTGGGGAACAGCTGTTTGATAGCCTCAGGGGCGGGGGGGGCATTAAATCAGNGGGTAGAAAGATTTACAGTGAAAAACAACATACAGCTTGAATCTGGTCCAAGAGGAGCCACAGGGGGCTGGTGCCAGTCATCGCTGATGAAAGGGTTTGGATTTGTCAAGGAGAAAGATGCTGTGTAAAAATTGCGTTCAAAGCCCCAGTGAAATTGCATTAAGGGGCCGGTCCCTACGAGTTTTGCCTGAGCAATGACTCCAGGTTTGTGCACTCTGGGATGCATACTGATCCCCTCCTTCATGCCCCACTCTTCCGCAGCAGCCCTGCAGCTCCTGCTAGGGCAACACTCCCTGCAAAGCCAACCCAGGCTGCAAGGAAATGCTGTGTTTGGAGAATCGGCTGCTTCAACACTGGCTGCTGGATTTAACTGTTTAGCAATGTTTTCCAGCCACTTGACTCCCTCTACCACCCAGCCCAGCTGAAGGGCTTAGCCTCTTTGGAGTGGTTCTTTATGGTTTTTTGCTCAGTGGAAATTTGCTATAGCTATGATATGCCTCAAAATCCTCCCCATTTGCCTGCTGATGGGGTAGAGAGCCTCACAGCCCACTCCTGCCTGGGAAACAGCTCAGCAAGCGGCCACAAGAGCTGCTTTGCATCCTTCTCCTAAATGCTGCCAGCCCCCCTGGTGCCCCGGTGCCCATTTCCTTAGCATCAGGGGATCAGGGGACTAGTAATTTGTAGTACATTACTAATAATTGCAATTTGCTTGATTTAAGGGGCTGATGGGGACCCCTCTAGTATTTGGCATGGGGATGTTACCCTTGGCTATGCTCATACTTAAGGGAAGAAGTTTCCATCAGCAACATAAAAAAACTTATAATGGAAACAAAAAAGGCAAAGTCAATATAAAATCTCCACCAGTGAAATCTGAAGCATTCAGCAACTGAATGCAAAACACAAAACAGCAAACACTTGCAGAAAGCCATACACTGTTACCTTTTGACCGAAGCAGTCGGTCGATATTCAAGGTCTTATTCTTCCCAGTGGGCTGGAGAAATTAATGATAGTACCAGGTATTTCTTTGATGCAATACTATTTAGTTTGAGAGACTGTAAACAGAGTCTTATTTCACTGAACAAACTGGGAATCAAGCAGCAGGAGATTTGCCTCTTTGTTATATTCAAAAAAGCTTCAGAGCTTCTTCTGGGACCGACAATGCAAAGTCTTCCTCACTGTCTTCTTCTAGGTGTCATTGTTCACATAGTGCTGAGCAGTGACACTGCGTTTGCCCAAACCCTGCCAAGAAGCACTGGCAGCCCCCCAGGTCAGCTGCTCGGCAGCTCCAGACCTTGCTTGCCTGTTGGGTGGTGGCGCCTGCTGTTTCAGCCCTCTCAGCCCAAAATACACCTCCCTATATTCACCCTGAATTAGGGAAGGCCAGACCCTGTGCCAGTCCTGGCAATGACGACTGGGGCAGCAACCTCAGCCCCACACGTCCCTGCTCTTCTCCTCCACCCGCCAGGCACCAGGCTGCTTTTGGTAAGTGCACCAGTCTCCCGCCGTCTGGCTTTTCACAGGGATAAATAAACACCCTGCTGCGAGCTCTGCTTCAACCCAGGGCAGAGCAGGGACTTTTTCAGAAGCATTCATGAGATGTGAAAAGTTTTTCACCAGCTGCTGTAACCCTGCAGTATCACTTCAGCTGCAGACATGTCCACCACACCTACATCTTTTGGGAATTTCCTTTTATTTCACTTTCTAAAATGTCACCCTCATAATCTTTTAGGTTACAGGCCTTCCTCTCCTCACAACACCATCAGTCCCAAGGCCTGAGGGTTGAAAATTTAAAGTCCTGCTGTGCCCACCTGGACAGGTTCTTAGGGACCTCCACATCAGGCCCAGTTCTGCATGCCCAGTCCAGGTTTTGCACCACATGCAAATGCAATTCTTATTTCAGTAGGGTTTTGTTAGCTTATTGGGATGTAGCCATGTTGAGAATCAGGCTCCCTCTGGGAAAGTAGCAGTGTATTTTGTGCCACAAGTGTCCCACACTATGGCCTAGGGAATCTGTAACACAGCCTCAGCAACGTGAGAGATAAATCCAGGCTTGAAGCATGAGTTCATTTCTTGCTGCTTTTTTTCTAGCTGACTTGCAGCGTCACCATTGGCATAAACAGCCCTGACTTCTCCATCAGCTATTTCCTTCTTCACTTCCTCCTGCACCAAGTGCGTGTTTTTCACATTTGTATAGTACTTGCAAGCTCAGAAAAGCTCATCTGACTGTGACTGAAACTCTGGCACATAGCTTGATTTTTTTTTCCCCTTTTACTGAACTAATTTTTGCATGATATGCTGCCAACTTCACTTTTTCCCCCTTCCTTCTATATAAACAATATTCCTCTTCCAGATATTTCTTACACATTTGATAAAATGTGTTGCATACATAAGATGACTTTGGCTCAATTTTATAAAGATTTGGCATAATGCAATATACTAACTCAACTTTGATTCACTAAAAAAAATATGCCATTAAGAGCTGTATATACTTCTGATTTTAGTGTACAGCCGTGATTGACTGTTTCAGTTGTAAGTGATGAAGGCATGGCCAAATATAAATAAAAGCTGTACACCACCTTTCAAAGACGTGCCTTTTGTTTATTTTATAGGAATGGATTAGGTTCTAAAGTTTTCAGGAGGTGTTGCTTTACCAGTGGCACTTCTGCAAGTACAGCGGTGTTAACCTTGGTTCCCTGGCTAGATTCCAGTGTGGTTAATTATATTCTGCACACTGTGAAATTCCCACATAATTTTCAATTAAGGAAGTTATTTGCCACTTCTCCCACTCCTTGAAAATTGTTGGTAAGATCTGCTGCATACAAAATGGCTGCTGTGCTCCATCCCAGCAGTGACTGCATGTTAGCCAACACTCATATGCAAAGATTACTTGCATATAAATTAAGTTTAGTCCTTTATTCTAATCAAGGCCAGCAGAAATTCTCTGGTCTTGTGCTTCACAGGCAAAAAAGGAAGGACAGGAAGGACAGTCCCACCTTGTTAGGACTATTTGGAGCTGATCTGTACCCAAACTTTAGCTTGAATAGCGAAATATTTGCATTAAAAGCCTCTTATTTGTCATTGAACCCTAGAAAGGGTGACAGAAGGATTACATCTGGCTGTTAAGATCTCCCCAAGAAGAGGAAACATTCAAACTAACATTCACACCACCCTTTCAAGGACCTCCTCAGGCTGGGTGGCCTCTGGCAGTGAACTTTCCTGGCGAGCACACTGCTTGCTGGCTGAGATATCCTCAGACACAGCCAGAGTTGCTTTGCCCTTGTCTCACTGCATGCACACAGTGTCCCAGAAGACTCTGGTCTTGTTTTCCAGCCCATCTACCACCCCAGGATGTTGTTGTTCATGAGGGTTGGGGAAGGGCAATGGGAAGAAGACCTTGTCTATGGGACTGTGACCTTGTGTCAGTAGCTTGAATTTCATGCCAAAGACTCAACACCATGACTTGTTTAGCCGGTGAAGAGCTTTTTGCAATATGGTCAGGTCTATCATCCCACACCCCTTGTGGCCTTGCACCTTCAGCATTCACTGACAAGACTGGGTCATGCTCCAGCCAGCTGTCAGAGAGGACATTGCCAGGATCACCAAGTGCTTCAGCCTTCACAGACCACACCAAAAAAGGCAAAGCCCTTCTGGTTCAGTTCTGGGGAAAGGATGCATGCTGAAGTGCCCTTGGCCAAACCAAGGCTTACCTTGGCCACAGGCTCAGCAAACATCTCCTGCAAGGAGAGGGCTGTGACTGAAGTCACATTCCTACATCATCACATTCTCCCCAGTCCCTGTCTACAGTGGCTTGTTCCTTTCCATCTCTGCTGGCCTTAAGACACTTGAGTCTTCATTCTTCCCTTCCAGCCCTTCCAAGTTTGACTCACTCACTTACTATTAAAATAACAACTATCATAGAACACTTTACCAGCACTTCCTTCCCCCTTTTTCTTCATATTTTCTATACCCCCTTGTCACCACTACAAACTGCCATGTTCAGCATGTCCAATAATTGTTGGATTTTCCTGTCCCTTCTTATCAGAAAGACATTCTTTTGTGAAGAAAAATAGAGAAGAATCTTTGCTCTCTCCTGATTTTTTTTTCCAACTCTGGCTGAAGATTCTTCTATACTGGAGGGGATTAGCTGTTCCACCTCTTTCCAACAACCATATGTGACATAGACATGGTACTCTATATACTGGATAGGGCTACCCAGCCTAAGGGTCTGCACCAAATGTGTGACCCTCGTATCTATCCCCATTGTACATACAAATACATCTGTACAAGGCAAGTCTTCTGTATTGCAACACCATCTCAAAATTGCCATGATGCCAAAGTCTCCTCTTGCAAGATAGCTTGTGAGCAGATCACCTACCCACTCACTTTTGCCCAAAGGTCACACCTGAGCACTCCCCCCACCAGGTACACCCCAGACAAAGCCTGCTTGCCTCCCTACTATTGCACTCTCACCCCTCACCTCTATTTCAACATGACTCATTATTTCTAAGATTTTAAACAGATACATTGAATTATATTTGGGAGGAGCTGACAGAAGACATCATCTTAGTGAGAGAAGAGTTGTGGAAGAGTCCAACCTGGCATTTTTTTCTACTGACAATGTCTTCACTGTCTCATTTATTAAAATGTTCTCAGGAGTAGCCTATTCCATGTCTTTGTCAATGTAAGAAAGGTCTCCCAAGGCATTACATTATATTATGGATTGCTAAAATTGAGGTTGGCTATGCCAAAAGTACTTTTCCAAATACAGTCACTGTTTTGGAGGCCAAATTGTTCAATAATGGCCTACATCTGTCAAACAGGGGCACTTCCACTGACCAAGTGATAAATTTAATCCATGAGAAAGCTCAGAGCACATAAATTATATTGTTCCCTATCCAACTAAGCTAGAGAGTAGTTAACTCACTGTGAAGCCATTATTTTATAACATCTGAAAAAATGTTCATAATAATGATTCTGTGGAGGCCGTTTCAGAAGTGGGTATAATATTGGAGTGCCTGTGGTAGTGACCCCCTGGGAACAGCCCCTTGTAAACCATTCATAAACAACATGGAGAGGGGGAGCTCTGTGTGTGGTCTTGACTTGATTTTGCAACTTTGGGAGCTGAACAGCTCAAGGTGGATCCATTTCATAATCGCCTTATTTGTTTTGAAATCTCTCAGCATCCTTCAGATGACCTTCATAGGAGTATGAGGCAAGAACTTTAATTATTATTGTACATAAATCTAATGCTTATCGCAGAGAGGCCCTCAATCTCTCCTAGAACCTCTATGCATTACTGCAATAAAAACAAATTTATACTCCCACAAATTACAAAACGAGTACTTAACCTCTCCATCAGTAAGTCTGATGTTGCCAGCATGGCTCACAGACCTAGCTCTGGTAATTGGCAGACAATAAATTCTACGAATGCTACATGACAGACATCTATTTTGAAGATCCCTCTCAGCTCCTTGACTTACCATGAGTTTCTCAAAATAACTTGGTAAACAACTTGCTAATGCTGATGGTGGGGACACCGCTAAAATTGGTCCCTGCTTGTCCACACAAGCCCTGGGATTCAGGACTTCGGCAGTCTGAGCATTTAGTGGCCATGCTGGGCATATGAAGTGACATATATTGCAGTTTCTTGGCTAACCTGAATTAATAGTGGCATTCATACCACCCTGGCTTGTAATTTTGAAAAGGTCACCTCAAAGGTCACTGGTGCAGACACAGGAAGAGAGTGTTCTTATTTTATACTGCTGCACTGCAGAAAGTCCCAGAGACAGAAGGAAGTAACAGATAGCTGTGGATCCAGTATTTTTGAAGAGTTTGGTGGTGGAAGCAACCACAGGAACACAACTTTGCAAACTATTCCCTTCCCCCAAATCCTAATTAATATAATCATATGAGGAACAGCAATGCTTTACATCAGAAAGGGGAATATTTTGAATGAGCTTTTTATAGCTCTGAAAAAGTCTGCCTGCCACTTCACAGAACAAACAAGAAGGTGTTGTCCTTGCCAGAAGGAAGTAAAATCTTATTTCAAAACTTGTTTAACAAAATGTTATCAACAGAATATGAAGATGGGGATAAAGAAGAACAGAGATTACCCGAAGGAATAGTATGTGGGCCTTGTTGCAGTAGGATAGGATATCATCATTTCTGCTAAAAATACAAATAAAATATCTTCGCAGAGATATAGGACTTCTTAAAGACCTGAATGAAAACAGAAATAAGAATTATTTCCTCAATGGACAGTAAATGCAATCTAATGCTTCTTTTTACTGTATAATCAATAAAGTCAATCAGGAAAAAAAGAAAAGACCTGTGACAATTATGGCAATTGTTTCTTGTGCAGCAAGGTTTGACATCATCTGATGGGAGGTTAATTAACAGTTAACTTGGACAGCACAATTACCTAGTGAAACCGCATTGTTAAACCTCTGGCTGTAACTAACTTGTAACTTGAGAAGAATTTGCTCACATCTGGCTCTGGTCCATGTTGGAGACTGGGGACTTTAATGGCTACTGACTCCTGCAGGTATTTAGATAAGTGTTCTGGGTTGCTGCCTCATGAAAACAGACCCTTGTTTGCTCCTTGTATGTGATCGTTGGGAGGATCACCTGTATTTGTTCTGCTCTGGAGACATCAGTAATCACCGGCTGGTGTGAAAGTATCTGGACAGCAGCATCCTGCTGTGATCCAGTCCAAAACATACAGGTGCCAATGCAGCCACATGATGCACAACCAGCAAGGAGAGCATGGATTTCTCCCGGTTGATAGCTAAACATCAGTTACATACACACAGGATTAACTCAAAGGAAGAGCAATCAGTCTGTCCTGAGCTCTACAGGAGATGATAGTCAGGTCAGAACATAAACTGCATTTTCCCACTTGGGGCTCTTCTCATTAACTGGTATGGTGCCTCACGGGTATATGATTTAGAAGATATGTCTGTGGCCCAAGGCCACATTGCCTGGGCTTCTCAGTAACATTACTCCTTTGACTGTTGCCCTGAAGTGCAAGGACCAATGCATGGAGCGCCTGTTGGATAAGCTGCTGCGGTTGTATGTTCATCATGGAGGGTTTGTGACCCATGTCTCTCACTCTTTCAAGTCTCAGTTGATGTTTGCACAACCTCTAACAGAAAAGAGGCTGCTTTGCTTCTGAAAACTAGCTAATAACTTCAACACTTAAACTCCACTTCTAAGACCCAGACAGTTAGTGGAACTGCAAAAAAGGACAAATACTCCCCATTTCTGTCTATATTACTACGTTAAGCAGTGCTTGGAAAGAGTCCTGCATCCTGGAAAGAGGGATCATCACCAGTGTTAAGCTGCTGAAGTGGCCTGATTATGGCACAGTTTGGGCCTGTGCCAGCTAGAGTGTCCCCCAGCAGCTCCTGGGCACTATTTGGGAGCCGGAGGGTGTCATGGAGTGGGTGGTCTACATGCAGCCACCTTGCTCCAAGTGCCGAGGTCCTCTGTCTGTCCAGGCACCGGCTGCTCAGCCTCACAGGGGTCAGACCCAAGCATGTTTCATGTACTAACACACACACAGAGCCTCAACTCCCAGAAGAAAAAGCTGGCTTAAAGCCATCAGAAGGTACAAAAAAGAGTTGATCCGCTTAGTACTTGATGATGGAGAAAAAAAAAAGTTAAATGAAACACTTTCCAAAGCTAAAAAGAGGTCTTCACTGAGGACAGAAATGTCTCTTCATTGAAATGCTACTGGATGAGTTTTATACAGGAAATTGTAAAATTATTTTTATTTTTAAAGGAATTTTATTTTTATTTTTATTTTTTATTTTCAGATTAAAGCACATTTTTGCTTTCACTTTCTCCATTTCTCCCTGCTCTGCCTTTCTCCACTGGAAAAAAGAAGCAGGAAACTGGAGTGAAAAGGAGGGGAGCTCTCTGGGGTTCTGCTCTCATTTGTTTTTCTTCTGTTCAGAAGACAGTAAGGAAGAATAAAACATTTCTCTTGCCAAAGAAGAAACAGCCACAAAATCTACATAGCTGCCCAAAAGAAGATGGGAAATGAGAAAGAGAATTGTTGGAAAAAAAATTATAACAGACAGAGGGCCTGGGCAGAGAGAGGTAAGGCATTGGAAGCAAGGTTGCATGTAACGGTTGACTGGAGATGAAATCCATCTGGAGCTGACCAGCTGCTTTGAGTGTTTGCTCAAGCTGTACCAACATGACTCGAACAATGAGTCTTCTGCTGGTCCAGGTCCAACCTCAATTCTTTAGCTCAGTCTGCACACTCTGGACGTCTGCATCTTTAACAAAAAATAATCATCAAGGTGAAAAGAAGGGTTTAATTGGGCATATGGCACCCTCAAATGGGAAGGACGGAGACAGAGCCCTCTTTCTGTAGCAAGGAATTTTGTTTAATTTCCTACTTGGGGAAAAGAGACAAGCACTGTAGAGCATAAACAAAGGGGAAACGTGTGATATTGGTCAATAAAACAGTGAGAGAAGAAAATCCAGAAAGCCAAGAAAGGGTGGACACTAGTGATTAATATTAATCAAATAAATTAAGATCCATTGAATCAGTTTGAGATTTATTTCATTTGCAAACTAAATCCAGGCATGATCAAGAGTGATTTAGTCTATATACAGACACTGTTCTAGGGAAATCAGAAGTACTAAACACAATCTAGCTCCAGATCCTGTTTATTTGCATTTTTATGGGAGAAGATGCAATGTAATATGTCAGTGGCAGAATTTGGTCCACTGATAGAACTTCAGCTCACATTTATCCTGATCATGCACTCATTTAATTTGATATTGCACTAATTCAACAAATTCAAGAGTAATTCATTTTGAAAAAAAGAAATGTTTTTAGATGTAAAGATAACTGTAAAGTGCCCCAGTGCTTCACAAAGCCTAAAATAGAGTCCATTTCTCCCATTTCTAATTTGCAAGTCCGTCTCTGTATTTAGCACAGCAGTACTGCCATGCAAACGTTTGCACAGTGGCATTAAGAGCCATCGGCCTGAAAAAAAGCCATGCAGACAGTGCAAATCTGAGACATTGCTAAGCATTTTGCCATTTGTGGCTGGTCGTGCTTACATGATGATTACCCATGCTCTGTTCCAGTTATTCAACTGGAATCACCAACTGAGACTGAAACCCTGGTCACTATGTGGTCTGGGTCCTGAGAGAATAGAGGATTTCATACTACATTGCATTTTGTAAATAACAATTTATTGTGTACAAAAAAACCCCATAAATATTATTTATCTTGATGTAGATTTCAAAATGTTGAAGAGCCGGGGCTAATTAAGGTTCAATAACAGATTCAATAATTTGAAGCCCTTTTTTTCTGTTTTATTATAAAGAAGAAAAGCAATGGCTATTATGTCCTAATTTGTAAGCACTTTATTTGATGGTTGAGACTGGAAAGTATGTTAGTGTTGTTTGTCCTGTCAAAGGCTTTGGAATGGTCTGAAGTCTACAGAGCTACATCTGTTGCTATTTATTGTGGGGATTTTTTGCCCTATTTCTAACACGGTTTATAAAATGAAGAAAAACCTTAAACACTGCAATTAGAATTTAGTGTGGGGACTTTTCCTCCTAACAAAAATTAATTAAGCCTTTCTCTGAACTTCCAAAAAGAATATGTCTCTTGTAACACACAAACCCAAAATGTTCAGTTTTCCATCTTGCTTGTGGATGCAAGGTCTTTTCGATACTCAAGTTTAGAAGGGACTAACAGCAGGAGAGCTAAGCTCGCCCACCTCATTTCTCTGCTTTGCACGTTCTTACACCATGGAGGTGCCCGAACATCTTCACAGGAGAACCAAACCACACAGTCTATCACTGCAGTGAGCTGCTTCCCCATCCACTCCTCGCAGGACAGAACCCAAACCTGACACCCAGCTTTGTTCTGCAGTTTTAAGCGTAGAGCTGGAAAACCAGTCTGCCCCTCACCCCACAGTCAACAGCAATCCACGATTATTAACATGGTTTTACTCTCACAACACCTTTGCGAGGAAGGAAAATTTCATACCTGTTGTACTGGAAACTGAGCCAAGGATTGAAACCAGGTTTGCTGAATACCACCTTAATAACCTGCCCTGTCTGCTATTTGTCATCTTTGATGGCATACCTGCTGCTGTGCCAAAGCCCAGCCTCAAGAAAAGCCCTCTCTTTCCATCTTCCTCCGCTGCAGGACAGACACAAAAAAGGGCAACCCACCATCTGTGCTTTTGAGTACTCCACAGGTCTGGCAGGAGGAGTAGGATTTTAGAATGCAGTTAAATAAGACGTAGTCTTCTTGCAAAAAAAAAGTGTTGGAAATTACTCCATTCCTAAGGGACAACCCAGAAAGAGGCAGAGACAGAGCACAAAGCAAGTAATGAAGAGACCATCAAGACTGGCAGAGCTGAAGAGTTATAGGGGATGGGTGGAGAAAAGCTTTACAGCCCGTGTTTAAAGAAAGCATAACCTTGGAATGAAAGTGATGGTATAACAGTCAGAGATGTAGGCAGGGGATATATACTAAGCAATTATATAGAAACAACATATGAAGGGACTCAGGAATAAAGGAAACAGAAGTAGAGGGGCATCACAAACCTTAGCTTCCTTCCAAGTGGAAAAACTGGGCTATATAGGAAGGAGAGCGTCAGCTTGAGGAAGTGAGATACAAATTATGAAGACTTGTCTCTTTAGTGTCTCTGCCTCAGCTTTCTAAGATTTTGGGCAAAAATTCCTCTGTGATATTCCAGCTCCATTGACAACCATGGAGCTATGCTTCCATTCCTTCTTTGTGACACACCTCTTCTAAAATGTAGAACAGTGCAGACAAATTTTAAAATATTCTGTGGGAAAACTTGTTGGCTTTAAAACAAGTAGGGATCCATCCTCCTGGTCAAATCTAAAAGCCAGTATTTATAGCAATAACAGTACAAGACTGATTTTTTTTTCCCCTTGTGAAAATGCAAATGCCAAAAAAAAAAAAAGGTTAACTAAAACTTGGGAAAAATATGCTGTGGTAGTGTTTTGTGGGAGCCATCATTCAGGTCTCCTGTGACTCTTTCCTTTTCTGCAATGTGAATTCCCTTATTATTCATTCTGTGATTATGTTGCATTTCCCATGCATCGCAGGCTTTGCACTTGCAGATATGAAAAGGGAATCCTCAGTGATGGTCCATCACACAGGAGGTGGTTCTTCCTACTATTTTCACCTTTGATAGAAGTAATTCAGAATATAATGACAAATTATTTAAAGAAACTTGAGTACAGCTAACCCAAAGTACAGCAGCAACATTTTTACCTGAAATTATTTAATTCCTGGTCAATGTACTTTGGCCTTTGAACAAAATAATAGATAGGAAGCACACATAGAAAAGTGATGTTTCAAAGGAATGATTTAGGTGAAATACCAAAATTCTGGCAGTGGTTGCCATTGTGAAATGTCAACCAGCACTGATGTGTATTTGGATTTTTGCATTATTAGCAGCTGAAGATATGTGAGAGAAACCCAGCCCAATGCTCTAACAAACCACTTGAGCTGTCTGCAACAACATTTTGTACGAGTTATTATACTAATGGGCAATTTAGTCATTACAATATGAGAAGTGAGTGCAATTCAATTTCCTTTTAATTTCACTTTTGCTCATTTTAATTAATTTTTATAATTATTACCATAGCAATGTTGCTTTGCACTCACATTGATCACAGTTAAAACACTTCCCTGTTTTCCAGATTCTCAGTCTTTCCTTGGCCCTTTCAACATACTGGTGACATAAAAAAAAAAAAAAAACAACTATAAATCTAGTGCAAGAGACACTACAAGCCATCCATCTTCTGAGCCACATTCCATATTCCATTAGGAATATTTGTAAGATACAGAAGGAAGGTGGGATGTGTCACAACAGCTAAGCATACCTTATGACAACCTAGTCTGCCTTTAGCAAATTACAGAGTCCAGGAACAGCAATGGGTGGCATAAAGCCATCTCTACCTCATCTCCTCATGTAGCCCCTGTATTACTTCGGGTGCAACCACAGCATCCACTAGCCACACGGAAAACTCCTAAATTATACTCTTAACAGACTCAGAAGAGCTTCTGGGCATGGCTCAAACAGCCTAGGAAACACAGGAAATACACCTATTTCTTGCTGCAGTCGGCATCCCTGATACGCTTTTAGGAACCATATGGCTTTCTGAACAGCAATCCTTGAAAACAGTCCTTTATTTTTAGATAGTCTTCCAGTCTTAAATTTGCCCAAATATACCCAAACCCTAACAACTTGCTAGAAATCAAGGGCAGAATATCACTGCAGTTTATTAGAGAAGGTGATGAGTGTTAGATAACAACAGGTCCATTAAATATTTTGGTCTTCAGTGTAACGAATACTTCAAAACAGCCACATGAAAGTTAACAAATTCACCATAGAAAGCAGCATATGCTTACACAGTAGGAACAACAGGATATACATTTAACATGCTTTATTAGTAAAACCAAAAGAGCATTGACATTCCAGCATGTTAGCATACTCACAAACTCAGTGACTTTGCAAGAATCAAATGACATACTAAAGACTCAGTTCTTGCAGAAACAGTTCCTTCTTTAACTGTTTGTTTTCTTTTTAGCTTTTAAAATCCTCTCATCTACATATTCATTGTCACAGCCTTGAAATCCCTTTTTCTGACGAGTAATTCCACATTTGCTTCATTTCTACATCACAGTGTCATCTTAGCCACAGACCTACCAAGCCTTCCTTTTTTAAGGATCTCATAAAAAAATGGACTAACCAGGAGACTTGCAACTCAAATATCTCATCCACTTCACAACAGTTCAAAATAATAAATCTGTGTGATACAGAATTAATGCACCTAATTGTTCCTTTACAAGGGATCACAGACCGCTCTCCCAAATCCTGTGACATAAAATTTGCCTCCAGAATGCTCACATCTGTTATTCCAAATATACCTATATCTGTTACAGAAATGAACAAATATTTTTGACAGGCATCTCAGAATCATGTTCCTAGTTTAACAATTCAATGCTAAATGTTGTAATGTAACAGATATTGTCACATAATCCTCAAAGGTCATGGCCTCACTGTGATTTAGAGCCTTTGAGTGAGATTAGATATCGTTTTTAGGAAACATGCAGATATGCTTTGTTTCAGTTTTATGGAAAAACTCTCCATTCTGTACGTGCAGGTAATGCGATGGCTGTGACTGCCTATTCTGGAGCCATGGATCTAAGCCTTTCTCTCTCACCCATCCCTTCTGGAGCCTGAGCATGTTCATGATACTTGCGGGTCCATGTTAGGATAACAATCACAATTAAGTCTCATGTTTCAAGCTTCACCTGTACTTACCAGGTGCTTTCATAGGCTTAGGATCAACAGCTTTGAGGTCTGGAAAGGATTTTCCTCTGGGCAGGCTGGAAGAAGCCTGCCATCTCTGCTACTCTGCTACCCAATGGCTGCCATGCTGCTGGTGCTGCTGGGCAACGTACCAACACGTATCACCTAAATCACAAAGGTACAAGAGGCTTCTCATTTCCACCCATAGCACTCGCTTTTTGACAAGAGAAATATTCCTCTGTGCCCTGAGTAAAATATGATGGAACTCAGTAAAATGAGCAGGAGATAGGGTGTAATCTCTGCAAAATCTATGAAATGTCGCTTGGCTCCAGAACCCGAGCACATTTACGTGTTCTTTGGAGAGTTTGGTTGCCTTTTTGGTCACCAATAGCTAATACAATTAAAAGGGTAAATGAATGTGACAACAGGCTTCTCCTGCACTTGCTCATAAATTACACCACTTTGAAAGGATTGTTTACACAAATTACAAAAGGGACAGTTGGATCAGGAATTTTGGGTTGCTTTGTAAAAGGTACGAGACTGTAGGCTGAGGAGGCTAGAGGCTGTTACATGTCTTCCTTTGTTTAAACTAAAAGTTGAGTTGAATTTTGCCATGTTTCCCCGGTCTCATGTCACCACATCATTAGTTTGCGTCCTTCACAGAAGATAAGTAATTGGCAAGTGCTGCTTCACACCATATCTGTGGCATAGGTGATAACATGGTCAGTAATCACAGATATCCACAGAGAGAAAAAGGCAATGGCACCTCTGCAAAGAAGCATTCCAGTTGCAGGATTTTGTAACCTTAATTTAGGACCAGCTCTGCTTTCTCTTTTTGCCTTTGTTCTGTCATGTCCTACTCCAGCCTCATAATTAGTTGTGGTTCTAGTTCTCCCCCTGGATTAAAAATCTGCATTTTCAATCTACTTGTGACCCATCAACTTTTCCAGCTTCTAATAGTCAAATATGACCAACCCAATGCTTCCCAAGATAGCTGTAGACAATGGCATGATTTTAACAAGTTTTGAGGACTCCAATTCTCCAGTGAAGTCAGTGAGCTCTGCGGGTATTTCACACCTCTAGAAAAGACTATGATGCCTGACTTGAGGCACTATGGGTCAGTATTTTAGCAAATGTTTTCACATGTAAGTACACAAAGCAGTTAGTCAGCGAGATACAAGATCAGGGTCAAAAGAAGCTGCCTTAGTGCTCTTTCCATCTCTGCAGTTATTTTACAGAAATAATATATATGGCCTAAGTATGGAAAAGATCTTACAGAGTTCAGTAAAAGTTTGGAGAAGGCATCCAATACATCTGAAATACATATACATGTATTCTGTTCTTTGTCATTTCACTGCTATGCTTGGTGATGTGCTGAGCAGAAGTTCAATGTTCATTGACATTCAACAATGAAAACCCATTAATCAAACCTTATAAAGAAATAAGGAAAATGTTGCAGCCCTAAAAAATGTCAAGCTTAACTTCTCCAAATTTATTTTCTTCCTCTATATAAATCAGAGTTCAGTTTACACTAATTGTTGTGGGTTGAATGTAAAAGGTATGGCTAAGCAGCCACTGAATGTTTGAGCTTATTTCAAATATTT